>JAYKAV010000911.1:453888-482419 GCA_035582835.1 Phoebastria nigripes | reverse complement strand
CTGGAACAGGCTGCCCAGGGAAGTGGTTGAGTCACCATCCCTGGAAGTATTTAAAAGACGTGTAGATGAGGCGCTTAGGGACATGGTTTAGTGGGCATGGTGGTGTTGGGTTGACGGTTGGACTAGATGATCTTAGAGGTCTTTTCCAACCTTAAGGATTCTATGATTCTGTGATTCTAAAATACTTGCTCTACTGGGTCAGGAGAATGCCAAAAAACTCAAATGATAGAGAAAGCACTAATATGGTAGACCTGTGAATTGTCTGGTTGCAGAAATAAAGTTCCCATTATGGAAAGACTTTGGCTCTCAAATTTCACATATATTAAAGCACAAAGTGAAACATCAACAACACCAACAGGTTAACAGAAATGTAAACACCAGTTTTAAATACATGGAGTGCAACTTCATCATAGTCATTTAACCCTATAATTACTCTATACAGCATGTAAAATTTTTGCAGATTCCTTGCACTAGTGAATCACAGCAGCATCACCAAAATTTGGCCTAACATTTTCCTCTAAGTTTCTGCACATGTTCACAAGCTCCACATTGACATCAATGGAATTTGTTGGTCCATTTCCTTTCCCTCTGCAAGGTATCTGACATTTTGTTCCTTCCAAAAAACCACAAAACCTTCCTGTCTCAAACCAAATTGCTCATCTGCAGTTGCAATCTTTGTATTTTGCTTAATACATAACATACATTGCTTATTCCTGATGAGCACCCTTGGTCTGTGGCATTTTTATTTCTTTTTAGGTGGAGATATCTCATCCAGTCAGCTTCAGACTTGTGTGTGTGCATGTGTTTCTCTCAAAAAATAGATCTAATTCTTTATTTCTAAAAAAATAAGTTCAAGAATGACCTGTGCTAGAAAAATGGACTGTTGACCTTGCAAACCGCATGAAACGCTCCCACCATTAAGAAAGGGGAAGAATGAGTTTTCATACGTCTTCTTGCTCTTGAATTTCCTTTGCAAAACATGTGTGTTCTGAATTGAGGATACTTTGCTGAAATACCAGTAATCGGTGAAGATACCCATTACCAAAAGAAAATGAGAATACTTCACGAAAAATGTCCCTACTTCTAATATGTATCTGCCTGCTGTTTCCAAGATCCTCTGCTGTACATGCACACCTACCTACAAAGTAGTCAAAACGTATATAAATATATTTTCAAGCTACAAGCTGAAGTTAGCATTTCTCACTGAAAGTTACTGCTGTCTGTAGATCAAATCTGGCAGTTCTTAGTCAAAACTCTCTGTAGTAATTTCAGAATTTGTGTTGAATAAATAGTCAGTATGGACTACAGTTAATGCATCTTTTATTATATTCTTCTGGTGATAGCCACTTTATCATGCCTTTACTAAAATACCTGAATTATAGCTCACTGATTAATTTCCATTAAGCTCTAGTATTAAAAGGAGTTGTCATTATAGATTTATGTACTTGAAATACTTTCTCAGCGTTTACAGTGTTTCCCTGCCTATCTCCTTTGAAATTAACAGTTAATTGGAACATTGTTATGCATACATCCAGGTGCTATAAACATGTCTGAAAGTATTTCGGTTCACGTTTTTTCCTTTCTAACCAGTTATACTCAGTTTTCACCAAATTTCATGTCCCACAATGCAATTAATATGCATAAAAAGATAGCAAAGGAATGAAGAAATGTAAACCAAATGCAAATCTAAGTGTGGAAGAGGATAAATATACCTCATATAAATCTATTACATTTCGACTGGTTCCTGTATGTGCCATGTTGCAAAGTGGATGTAAAACACCAATGTGAATCACTATGTATGGTACAGGGAACCTGGACATTGTTTTCTTTTATGAGAAATGTGTTTGAGTCTCAACTTCTCATGGCACTGTAGAGGCAGGACTGTGACAGAGCCAATGGTCCAACCTGGGATCTTAGGATTTTCTACAGAAGCAAACTTATGCATACTATTTAATTGTTGGCATCTCCCTGTAGCCTCACCAACATTCACTTCCCAAATAACTTGCAGGTGTGGCTGTGTGACAGCATATGGCAGGGATTCCTTTGAATAGCAGTGCAGGTGAGACCAACCTGTCCTCAGAGGAAATGGAAGAATGTACCCATACTGGTGGAAGCCTTGCCATGCACTTGTTCTTGGGGGCAAAAACCAGAGCATGCCCTGGTTTACTTATTAGGAGTGGGGGGGTAAGGAGAGAGAGAGASAGACAGACAGACAGACAGACAAAAAGACAAATAAATTAGTATAGACATACTAATTTTAGAGCTGATGGAAAGCAGCAGGGTACAATACTGGCTAAGTATTAGCCTTAATAGTTAATACGTTAGAATATGTATTAATGAAAATATTTCAAAATCACCTTTATGGAGCTGGCATATTTCTCCATTTACTGAGATATATTTTGAGACCGATTTTGATCTTACCTACTCTACAGTACCCTAAATGTTATACCTGAATAGACCGACACAAGTGTGAAATGACTCCTAGTGAAATTTCAATGCATAGCACTCAAGCGCAAAGAGTTAAGGAATAATCAGTAATGCAATAAAAAATATAAAATTCCAGAGAGGATCTCAGCTTAGGCCAACACCAAATCTGCCACTGATTAACAATGCCAAAAGTAAGATGAACTATGATTTTTGTAGGTACCTTGGCTTTTAAAATAAGGTAAGTAAATAAATTTTCATCCTACTACAATAATAACAGTTAGGCCTACTACAATAATAATGGGCTTGTTCCATGTTATCTAATCAGATTGACCTTTTGTTGTGTACAAATCACAGCAAGTACGTTTTTTTTGCATACAGGCACTGCTGACAAGAAAAAAAAAGACATTTGATCTCAGTTAAATATATATGTATATACTTAAAAATATATATAAAATCTCATCTTCCATATATTGCCTGACTTTTGTTGTTTCTAGTGCATACGGTTTCCAGGTGATGGCTGAGATAATTCTTCACTTCTGAGTTGCCGGAGATCGGCAACTGACATTCATTGGGAGTAAGGATGAAAAACTGTTTTATATGGATTGATGGAATCCTTTCTCAAGTTTTCATTTTTTACAGTGATAGCAAAAACTATAAAATATGTAATACCATGAGAAGGCAGTAAGAAAGAAAAAAAGGACACTTCTTTCCTACACACGTTTCTTTCTTTTATCATCAGCTCATCGAGAAACAGCCCGTATAAAATATCTAGTGCATAATAGGTGATAAAGTGAGCAATATTACATCATATCATTGAGGTAGGACATGAAAAAGTGAGGCTTTCCTCTTTGCTAGTTACACATTGCAGCAAAATTATTACAATTTCTCACCTCAAAACTGTTATGGCCAGAGTCACCACATTCTTTAAATAGCATTTCAATCATTTATTTTCTAGCAATGACTTTGACATCTAAAAGTAGATACCATTTGTTGCAGTAGGCCTTCAGAAAAGGTAATATTTAGTATATAAATAAACCTTTTTTCTTTCTTCTACTAGTGATTCCAGATTCTGTCTCTATATGTCCCTGCATAAATATAAAATATCTCCACTGAGTTCCCCGATTGTGCACAACTGGAATTATCTCCCTCTCAAAAAAAAAAAAAAAAAAGTTTACAATTATGATTCTATATTTTCTTCTGATCAAATAGAACAGTATTTTTTTAGCTGAGTAACTTTTCAGAATAAACTGCACACAAGCATTTGGGAAGGAGGGCGAAATAGCACTGTAAATGTCACATTGAAGATGTACCTAGAAATCATTAGAAATCAATCTAGAAACGTTAAGTATAGTGTCACTGTGTTTATGTCTTTGAAATAATGTGACAACCTGATGCTTCCTTCCTGTAAGATAATTTGAAACCACACGAGCCTTCTCCCTTTCAGGAGACAAACATTTTCATATCACATAGAGTATATTGTTCATTGACAATATTCTGTTAAAAGTTACTGGATAAGAGAATCTGGATAATCATTTCAACTATTCCATATTTAAAAGCTGCCTCCAACTTTTATTTTTGGTAAACTTGTACAGGGCTTATGAAATGTTCTTGATTAAAAAAATTATTCTCTACCTCAAGGTAAAAAACCTTTTAGAATTATTTCTGTCTGTCAAACTCCAAAATTTCTGATTAAATTTTCAAGTACATGTCCATATTTTTGAGAAACAACTGATTACATCTTTTAATTCTTCTTTTTTGCATATTTTGGGGTGTTTATTGTCTTTTTTCACCTCAAAAGAACAGCATTTCTTCTTCAGCTATGTATGTATTATCTTATTCAACTAAGCTCTGAAAACTTTGCAGTGAAGAAAAACATTAAAACAGGCAAAAATAAAACCCAGATGTAATTTCTTTCAAATAGAATAGAATAGAACAGAACAGAACAGAACAGTACAGTACAGTATAGTATAGTATAGTATAGTTGGAAGGGACCCACAAGGATCATCTAGTCCTGCTGCCTGACCACTTCAGGGCTGATCAAAATTTAAAGAGTATTACTAAGGGCATTGTCCAAATGCCTCTTAAACACTGAGAAGCATGAGGCATCAACCAACTCTCTAGGAACCCTGTTCCAGTGTTTGACTACCCTCTCAGTAAAGAAATGTTTCCTAAAGTCAAGTCTGAATCTCCTAATGTCAAGTTTGAACCTCCACTGTTGTATAAACACTGATCTGAAGAAATAAGGAAGGCAGGCAAAGTGGGGTCAATAACTTGCCACTCTAAATTAAAAATTATTATATTTCCATTATTGAAATTTCAGAATTTTGGTTTTTATGAACAGTCCAGACCATGCTGATATACCTTAGTGTATTAGACAATGCTGATATACATTCCAGATGCAGCTACTGACTTGGAGTGTTTTGGAGCCTTTCCAAAGTCCTCTGATTTTTTTCTGATTAAGTCCATGCAGTAAGGCAGAAAGAAATTATCAAGAGCTGACATATATCCCCTCAAGCAATGTTTGGGTTGAGTCTTACTGTGCAGCTTCCCATCCTTTGGCATCTGTAGTTTGCATTAGCTTTACACTAAAGTAAAGCTCAGAGGAAAATGGCCACCTTTGAATGTAGTACCCGGCCTAAGGCCAAGGCTGAAGTCTTTGAGTAGAAGCATTGCACTGCAAAACAGTCTTACAGTTTTTAGCCCTAGAAATCACTAAATTTAGGTTGACAAAGCCATTAGGATTCCTCAGTGTGGAATTATCAAGTTGTTAGCAATACTAGAAGACCACACCTCATGGTCCATTGAAGTCCCAAAAGCTTTTCTAATATGAAGATAGATCAAGCCCTCTCCAGTGCTTCTACTATGAAGCCTGTTTACACCTCAATATCTCTGGGAATGTTATGAGCAAAAGAATGTGGAAATAAATATTTGAGGATAATTTAGAGGCTAGGTTGGCCTTGGTCACCTTAAGCTTTAATGAGACTGGTGGGGGTCCAGCTGGAGAATCCTCATTACTACAGTTATACAAAGATTACTCGTGGCTCCAATTTGTTGCTTAGTTGAAGGAAGTAATCATTGTTGCTATGGTTATGAAAGATGTGACTGATATCTTAGGAGAAAGCCATAAGGTTGGGTTCTTCTTTGTAACATGGAAAACCTGAAACGCTGATGTTCCAGTAACAAAGGACTTCTGCTAGCCAGCATGCTGAATGTTCATCCCCATCTTCTTGCCTCCCTGTTCCTCTGAGCTATAACAGCAGCCACTGACTGCAGGTGAATAATACCCGTTGTAGCCTTCTTTCAGGATAAGGGAACTGCCTTTCTCCCTTTGTCGCTATCAGGAAAGCTGAAATACCATTCTAACAACTCCAACATCTGCATGGACTCTAATTGCGACTTCAGGGAAAGGAAATGAAACATACAAACATTGATTTATAGCAGCACATCCTGTTACATATACCCAGAGCATGAGTAACAAAAACCTACAAATGCCTCCATGCACTGGATCAGAGTGAGACTGCAACAACTGTGTGGTGCACATGTGGCAGCACGCTTTTCCTAGCACTGAGTCTTGTAATGGACTCATTTGTGTGGTAGCCTGATTTTTTCAAATAAGTAAGTTCCTTGCTTAAAGTGAGTGGTACACATAAGACTTTTCAGAGTCCCTGAAAAGCAATTGAAAAGTGGATTCAGGCTTTCCTTTCCTGAAAAGAAGGGAAAGCTGGAAAGGTTTGCGTCTGTTGGAAGCATGGTCAGCACTTGATTTCTGCTCCGCTGTGGTAGAATGGCAACTGTGACCTTCCCAGAGAGGTCCCAGACAGTTCAGGCAGAGCACAACCCTTGGTAACTCAGTATTTCTCCTCTAGTTATTCCACTAAGTAATTAATTCAATTAATTTGCATACATTTCCAGAGACAGAAAAACTACCTCCTGACACAGGTGAATATATGGCACCAGAGGGCTGGAGTAATAGCCATGTCATCCTTATAGGTAGTCACCAGTGATTCTGCAACCTAAGCTAGTGTTTCAGTGCAGCACTGGGACTGTTCTGTTGTTCCAGGCTACCATTTCCTCTCATGTCCAAGCTCCCTAAACGATTGTGAAGTGGGAAGGGAAAACCACTTGTCATACTTAGGGTGGAATCCAGAAACTGTGGCATAGAATTGCATTTCTGAGGCAGGCTCCTGAAATGAAGCTACAGTCATTGCTTCTTAGTAACACAGAAATTCTAAAAATGGGAAAACACACCGTTTTTTTGTTTTCACATTTTCATACTTCTTTTAAGCCCTTGGTAGAAAAGTTATGGACTGGTTGTTAAAAAAATCTGTCATTTCTTACTACTTCTGTTCTGGATCAAAACCTGGCTACCTGAGCCTGATCTATACACAAAGACGACCTTCTTCCAATCTGGTGCAAATGATCCCCCAGTTTGTCCTCATACCTACTATAGAAGGCTGCCACAACAAAGCAGGTGTCCTTACACAGACCGTGGCGTGTTAAAAGTTACCCGAATTCTTCCTCACATCATCCTCCACTCATACAGGTAGTAAGGAAAATGTACTTAGACAAGGATTTGCTGTTGATTTTCAGTGTTCTCAACTCAAGTTCCTGTTCACAAGTAACAGCAGGCCAGATGTGGAGTGTATGTGTCTATCTGCCAAAAGCTACAGCATATATGAAGCTCAACAGCACCTGAGAAGCTCCCCTGCTAACTTCCCTCAGGTCAATACCATGCTTTGAAAGAGGAACTACTGTCATGACTCCACTGGACAGCTTCCTACCTTACAATTCTGCCTTCTGATGCCCCACTGCAATGATACAGAGCACTAGTTTACACATAAGAAGGCCAGCATGCCACCGAATAGCTCTGGCTTGTCTCATCTGTGTGCCCCAGAGAGACGTCTTTCTTGCCTCGCTTGAGTTGGTGACTTCCATCCTTCAGGTATTGGAGACCTGCGAAACCTGCATGCATTAGACTGTTACTCCTCAGTGTTTATACTTTTGGTTCAAAACTGCTCATCTCCACAGGGAGATAGTGTTATTAAAAGCCAGCTGAATGCAGCAGTCCAATTAAGCCTCCTCCATTTTCCCTGTAATTGTATGTAACATGAATGATTTCTTTGGCTTCTGGTTCCTTCTCTAGGTAAAATTTTGCTCCTATAAGGCCTTCTGCTCATCTCATGCCCATATGAGGCTCCACTGACCAAAACAGTAGCTGGACTGATGTAAGCATTTCACATACCCCATCACTGATGGGGCCTCTCAGCTTCCCACAAGTACAAGCACATTCCATGCCAGGCAGACAGTGCTTCCATTAAGGAGTCCCATATGGACAGGAGTATGCTCACTGAAATGCATGGCAAAAATGCGAAAGGAGAAGCTCAAAGTAATGCAGCCCCAAAAGACCAAACAGATGACCCTATAGAAAGACTTCATGCAGATCAGTGCTATATACAGGTAACTCTCACCAGGAAGGATTTTGCCAGGCTGAGCCTGCTGCCCTGGTTCAAGTGGATAATCATGGTGCAATGTGCCAAGTGCAGTACCTGTCAGTATGCTAGATCCCTGTTACTACTCGCAGATGTACACTAAGCTGCTTCAAAGCTAGGTCCCTTTATCTATTTTCTGATGGATACAGTCTCCTACTGCTACATACAAATCTTTGTAGTAGACAGAGAGTTAGACAGAAAAGAAACCGAAAAGCAGCAACAACCAACAACACAAAACCTTTTTTTAAATCATAGCTTCTTCATTTCTTTCTTACATTTAGATGTGGACATAGCACTGTTTAAGTCCTGCTCAAAAGCTCTGTAGAAATAAAGTGGTTGGACCTTTTGGGGAAATGAGTTGCGCCCATATGTAACAGTGCTCATGACGCAGAGGCAAGAGAGCTATCACACCAAAACAAATATTAAAATCACAGTCAAAAGGAAACCCACCGCATGCCAAATCTAATATAATTTTCTAATCCAATATAATTTACTGGAATAAGGCATTTTTACTCAACAATTATTATTGCAGGCTCTCATTTGGTACAGATTTTCACTCACCATTCTCTTCAATACACTCTGGAATGAGTCACGTTGGACATCAGAGGCCCTTTCATTGAAATTAGTCATAATAACCCACATGGCTGACACTTAGGAAGCCATATGTGGAGTTTTCCAGATTAAGTTTTGTTTTGTTTTTCACATGAGCTGACAGCCTGATCCTGATAGATGGGCTTATTTTAACAACAGAGAGAAAAAAAAATCATAAATACTTTTCGCAGCTACACTAGTCTTAAAAATAACACAGTGAAAACTTCCACTCTTAATGACCAAATTGACTTAAAAGGAGTGAGTTGTGATGGCCATTTTCAGTATTCATGAGCTGAAAGAAGGAAACAAAATTCCAGGGAACGATTACTCTAATTTCCACTCCAGTGGTTCAGGCACTTTCCCTGCTGAGGGACATAAACAGTAAAAGAAAAAAAAATTCCTGGAGGATATCTGGGGTATTATGGATCAGTTACCTGAGCCTAAATAGTTATCCTTACAGAGATGAGGTTCCTGCCTGAAACCTTACAGAAAGGTCCCCTTTTTCTGTCACAATCTGTAGGATTTCTTCTCTGGGTAAGCAGACAACAGCACTGAGGGAATCAGAATATGAAGGGTTAGTAGAAAATGCTAGTGCTAACCCAAGGTATGAAGCTTACAAAACACATTTTTTGGCTTAAGTTAGAATCTGTTGCAAGCATGGGGAGATGTTTTGAAACAAACGAGAGAGAAAAGAAATACAGAGAGCAATAGGTGACAGAGGCCAGGAAAAGCACAGACTAGCAGAAAGACTGCACAAAAAGAATTGGACAAAACACATAAGCATAGAATATATATAGTCAATGGCCTTAAATGCAATGGTGGATAGCTGTATGTATAAATAGCTAGGAAACCCAAGCATGTTCACAGAAGCAGAGTGTGGTGGGTTGACCCTGGCTGGATGCCAGCTGCCCACCAAAGCCGCTCTCTCACTCCCCCTCCTCAGCTAGACGGAGGGGGAAAAATACGACAAAAGGCTCGTGGGTTGAGATAAGGACAGGGAGGGATCACTCACCAATCACCATCAGAGGCAAAACAGACTCAACTCGGGGAAATTAGTTTAATTTATTACCAATCAAATCAGAGTAGGATAATAAGAAACAAAAACTAAATCTTAAAATACCTTCCCCCCACCCCTCCCTTCTTCCAGTGCTCAACTTCACTCCCGATTTCTCTACCTCCTCCCCCCAGCAGTGCAGGGTGATGGGAAATGGGAGTTGCAGTCAGTTCATCACACGTTGTCTCTGCCGCTCCTTCCTCCTCACTCTCTCCCCCAGCTCCAGTGTCAGGTCCCTCCCACAGGAGACAGTCCTCCGTGAACTTCTCCGACGTGGGTTCTTCCCACAGGCTGCAGTTCTTCACGAGCTGCTCCAGTGTGGGTCCCTTCTATGGGGTGCAGTCCTTCAGGAACAGACTGCTCCAGTGTGGGTCCCCCACGGGCTCACAAGTCCTGCCGGCCAACCTGCTCCAGTGTGGGCTCCTCTCTCCATGGGTCCACAGGTCCTGCCAGGAGCCTGCTCCAGCGCAAGCTTCCCACAGGGTCACAGCCTCCTTCAGGTGCATCCACCTGCTCCGGCGTGGGATCCTCCATGGGCTGCACATGGATACCTGCTCCACCATGGACCTCCATGGGCTGCAGGAGGACAGCCTGCCTCACCATGGTCTTCACCACAGGCTGCAGGGGAATCTCTGCTCCGGCACCTGGAGCACCTCCTCCCCCTCCTTCTTCACTGACCTTGGTGTCTGCAGGGCTGTTTCTCTCGCATGTTCTCAGTCCTCTCTCTCCGGCTGCGGCTCCGCAGCAGGTTTTTTCCCCTTCTTAAACATGTTACCCCAGCAGCACTGCCACTGTTGCTGATGGGCTCAGCCTTGGCCAACAGCAGGTCCATCTTGGAGCAGGCTGGCATTGGCTCTATCGGACATAGGGAAAGCTTCTGGCATGTTCTCACAGAAGCCACCCCTGCAGCCCCCCTGCTATGAAAACCTTGCCATGCAAACCCAATACACAAAGCAACAGTAGTGGGGTTTCAAAAAATGAGATACTATGAGAGCAGAGCACAAGAGATAATTATAATTAGGAAGTTTATTGCCAAAAGCCACTGTTAAGTTTTAACCGGAAGATCAAAGTAAGAACTGGGTGAGCTGAGCAAGAAAGAAGGAACAGGTTTCCAACTACTTTTGTGCTTTATTACATGAGCAAACTGACAATGATACACATATGCTCCAGGAGCCTGATCACCACAAACTGCAGCCTGCAATGGTTATTCCTCAGCTAAACAATATTTGTTTTCCAGCTTTTCTGGCAATTATTAATTCACCTCTGTTGGTTAGAAATAAATTATGATAGATGGAATAACAGATGTTTCTTATCCAAACCTGAAGGTAAATGCAGGTCTAAAAGGAGAGGAGATACACTGAACCTCCCAGCTAATTGATTATCATAATTGGAAACCTCCTTATGATCCACGACACACACGAGTTACCTGGCACTTGCACTGAACTCCAAGTTATGTATTACTGTACTTCAAACATTTGTTACATGAGAAGAATTCATAAGGAGGTGACTAAGCATGATGATTATGATGTATCCTGCCTTCTCAATAGGGTTAAAAATGAAAGCTTCTTTGAGGGGCTTAGTTACCTTCTCAGGGAAATGCCAGGGGAATTTTAATGGCCATTAAGAGTCCCAGCTACAATGCAAAAGTTGGTCTAATGTATTGGCCCTAATACGGTGCCTCTTCCCATCACAGCAGAATTGGCTGTTACTGTTATACATGGATTATGTCTATTTTTCCCCTCTTTTACAAAATTTAAGTCAGTGATGTTCTCATCAAGGGAAATGATGATAGAGTTACAGAGGTCTGTGATTAAATTTGCTCAGCAGCAATCTGTAAATAACCTGCAGCATACCGTTTCCATTTTTTGTTTCATTCTGTAACCTGCAGTGAGTGTTGACTTCCAAGTACTGTTCAGCAAAAAGGAAAAGCACACAGCTGACTGATTGGTCCTCATACTCTGAAATGAAAAATGATGAGCAGAAAGTCATCACAGGAAACCCCAGAAAAGAAACCAATTTCAAACCAGTGCGTCTCCCCTACATTTTCACCTGACTACTGCAAATAGCTTTTGCGCTGTGCCTTGTCCTCGTCATAGGTCAACCAGGACAACTGCCTTGTATTTAAAAGAAAGCTGATTGTTGAACTCAGTGATCTCTGCAGAGTGAGGAGGCACACCAAAATGACTGTCTGTTCATGGGTGATTAGAGTCAATAACATTAGAGCCTTGTGTTGTCTTCATCTATCTTTTCCTTGTCCATAAAATGAGCTGAGTTTTGCACTGGGCTTTGACAGAACAGAGAGAGCGGGGCTTCTGAACCCCTCTGCTGTACCAGTCAGACCTCACTGTTGACAGAGGACTCAAAAGCTGTACTTTAGGCTGCAGGACAGCCTTGACAACAGTGGTATRATGTAGGGACACCCCAGATGAAAGTAACTCTGTAAAGATCTCCATCTAGGTGTTTCCAGACCACATGGCACGTTTTTTTTCTGAGATTTCATCATTCTTCCCAGGACTGAAGAGCTGCTTCTGCTCAGTGGGGCCTGGAAAGAGGAAGTGCTTGGAGATCTTTCTCACCGGCCTCTGGCAGTTTTTCATTTCTCTGATCTTTGTGCATTTTTATTCATGGAATTTGTTATTGTTGCTTAACTTCCCAGAGAATCATTGGACTGAAGCACCTCTCTTCATTTCTCTAACTAGTGCCATTTGACCTGCTATATAGTTTCATCCAGCCTCCACTTTTGAATGGATTTTCTCACAAGTGGCAATCTCTAACAGGGTCACTTTGAGAGGCAACCCCATTGCATGTTACCTTGCACCATAATGAGGGCAATTTCAAAAGGCATTCAATCAAAAGAAAGGGTGTTTTCTGCAAGTAGCTTGTGTCCTAGGTTTTCGCTTGTCCTTATGGGTGGCTGAAGCTATTGAAACATCTCAATCTATGTCTTGTAATTGTGTTAGTTTTGTGTTTCACAGTGGCAGAAGTTGCAGCACTACGAGGGTACTCTTAGCAGCCACTGGGAATTCTGCAAGTTTAAGGGGAGCTGAATTGCCCCTCAGGAAAATGGGAGGGTTCCCGCTTTCTCAGGCAGGCCTTTTCAGAAGATTTCTATTTACTTGGCCTCTGAGACATGAGCAGATAGGAAGGGCTGGATAAAGAAGGAAAGCGGGGAAGCTGTCAGTGTACTATTCATATTAGTCTGTTTTTCAAGTTACTGGGAGGCTGTGATTTGCACTGTATATCAGAGATTAGAATTTTTCCTCCACTGTAACACCACCTTGGCTGTATATTTGCTAATCAACAGCCCTTTGACATTCATGCCGTAAGGCCTTGTGTCTTTTCCCTATCTCTGCCTTTTCTCCTGTCTCTTTCTCATTTAAAGCTCACAAAAGTGGCTGGATTGATAGCCTTTGAAACTCACTGTCCATAGAAAAGGTGCAACATGGGTGGCTGTACTGCCTCCCTTCCGCATAAACAGCAACACTGCTTTTGAGGGAAGCTACTTGCTGCTGAGCCCCAGTCTTGCTACAAGGAAACCATACCCCACACAAGGACAGACAATTCCTTCTCCAAAGAGTGAGCGTGCGAGCCCTCTGTAGGAGTTGCCA
Source organism: Phoebastria nigripes (assembly GCA_035582835.1). Taxonomy (NCBI): domain Eukaryota; kingdom Metazoa; phylum Chordata; class Aves; order Procellariiformes; family Diomedeidae; genus Phoebastria; species Phoebastria nigripes. The sequence goes on along the minus strand of JAYKAV010000911.1, from coordinate 469,250 downwards.
AAAAGAGTGCCAGGTTTTATTAACAATTTTGTGATGTTACCATTCAGCTACAGTGAACCTCATGGAGATCAGCAACATATGTTGTATTATTTTGTTTCAAAATGCAAAATGAATGTGAGTAGAAGCATTTTATTCAGTTTAGCTGCTTTGTACCAGAATCATACAAAACAGCAAAGGCAGGATCAGTTCATTTAATTAATTAGACAGTTGCTAGAGTAAAAAAAAAAAAAAAAAAAAAAAGGGAAAAACCAAAAACCCAAGCATATTTTTAAACAGGCAGTAATACTGTAAAATGTCTGAATATCTCAATGAGGTTTGTTTAAGGGCCCATACCTTCTTTGATTTTTACTCTTTATTTCTACCTACTTGGTTTCCCATGCAGAAAAAAAAAAGTCAGGGTACAGAATACTTGGTGAGGAACATCTCACCTGTAGCTGCTAAGGCTCTTTCTTATGCTTGTCTGTAGAGCCATAACATATTTTTTAGTAATTTTTAGACTGTATGAGGGCCACTGGAGTTCGATGTTCCCATCACCATTTATTTCAGAGGACAAACAGTTATGGAAAGTGGGATATATTTCCTTGAGGAAATGGACTAGAAACATGCAGAACTGGATATGTACTAAATTAAGGTTATGCTTTCAAGCTTTTCCTTGTGATTAGGGATGCTAGAAAGATTGTTCTTATCTTCCTTATGGTTTTTAGTACAAAATAAAATTCTTGATGAAAAGTAAGAAATGAAACTCTGGTATGTATTCTTTGTATCCAGCTGGTCCTAATTCTCCATGGAAAATAACACAGGGTTTGTAAGCCAAGTTTGTCCTTTATGCTTAGCAAATATGGTAACACTGGTGAGAAAATAAACTGAACTAATCATTACATAATAGTTCTGAAGATGTGCAGTTAAAACTGAGTATGTTAGAAAATCTTTTTAAGGGTGTTTAAAAAAAAAGGAATGAATAAAATATACTTCGAGACATGAAAAGCAAGTGAATTGCTCAGGCATCTAGGCAGTTCAGCATGAAATTATCTTACTTTCAGAAGCAAAAATAATTAGTAACTTCATGGCCGTATCAGATTCCATATAGTTACTGCATACCTTCTACTTGTTTCATTTATGCAAATGAGCACACTTTTCCTATCACTCCATAATAAAGATAGGTACACAGAATGACAGTTGCAGAGAAAGACGCCCACTCATACACAAAGACTGGAAAAGAATGACACTTGTCTAGAGATATAGGGCTCACATGGTTTCGTCTAGCACTGAGGAAGCTGACACAGTAATAAAGATTCAATCCAACAGGTTTCAGTTTTCAGCAGCATCATTGTATAGGTTACAATGAGGCAGAGAAGAAGAATCAGCGAAGACTGAATTCACATCTCTCTTACAAACTTTGGTGCAGACCAGAAGCAATATAATTATCCATTATGTTCCTTCAGCCCAAATGAAGAAGGGGGAGGAAGGCTAGGGAGAGATGAGTTAACTGATGACTTTGACTACTTTGACAGACAGCCTCTTCTCAGAGGTATACAGTGAAAGGATAAGAGGCCATGGACAAAAGCTGCATCAAGGGAAATTCTGATTAGATACAAGAAAAAAAAGTCACAGTGAGGATAGACGAACATCAGAACAGGTTACTCAAAACAGCTGTGGAATATCTTTGGAGATACTCCAAATTAGACTGGACAACTGGAGCAACTTGAACTGACCCTGAAGTTGGTTTTGCTTTGAGCAGGAGATCAGACCACATGATCTTATATATTCCATAACTTTGTGATTGCAAAAGCTATGCAGTCTTGGGTGTCTTGATAACAGGGAAGCACATGGTACAGCCAAATCATTAGCGTCCCACTGAAAATACCCTTATGTTTCCAGTGTTTCAGAAAAGGGCCAAATGTTTATTAAACAAGTTCAAGTAACTGGGCACTCAAAGATTATTTATATGCAGTCTGAAGATCACCACAGACAGATCGATTAACACAACAGTGCTTGAGAAACCCATCTGCAAGCCAAATCATTCCTGACCGTTCATTTAGGCATAAATATGAATGTCTGCAAGAAAAGATAGGGAAATAATGAAAACCAAGCTACACAGATCTAAGTGGATCCACAAAAGGCCAAGGACAGAGGTGGAAACTCTTGGTCCCAGAGAGCTTAACTGTGGCAAGTTCCCACAGTGTCTAAGCTCTCACCCGTCACTCTCTGTCCATTTTTATGAGGAACTCTGGAAGGAGACTGGAAAGCTCAGTACCAAAGGATTTGAGTCAACAAAGGAGGATGTGCTGAGGAGATGTTGAAATACTATCTGAAATGACCCATTGTTCTGCTTCTGCTTCACAGGCACCCACGGGAGGCAGCAGGTTAGCGCCCATACAGTTTCTTAGCGAGATCCATCAGACACTAGCTCAGATCAGAAGAGATCTGAACAGAAGGCTTCTATTTCAGGCAAAAACTTGATTTACCTATTCAGAATTGGCAGTCCTTACAGGAACCATAGTCCATCAAGAGCAACAGAGTGGCAATTTCCCATTCCACAGCATGTTCTGCCCATGAACACAGGATGGTCTATATGGGTAAATGGGTAAAACACAAATGTCCATGTAAGCAAATACATGACACCTAGAGGACCACCATTCTCTGAAATAGCTCTCTTCACTCCTTTGCCTTTGATGGTTTTTGATGGGACAATTCTACTTTCACCTGCCTAGTAATATTGTAATAGCCATGGTAACCACAATAAAGATTGCACATCCCAGAATTTGCAGGGTTTCATCACCTTGGGAATCATCCACATGAATAACCAGCATGAATTTGGTCTCAGAACTCGATGTATTATTCAAGTAAAATAACTTGTCAGTTACTTTCATTGGGTGAGGGTTTTTTTTTTACAAACTTCTACTTACTTTGTAAAAAGGCATCACTTACATAGGACTTTTATTCCCAAAGGCCTTGCATTGTTCTTGGTGAGTATTTATATGTATGTATAACATATATATATGTTATATATTGCCATACTAAGGCATCTGGAGCTCAGGGGTTAAATGTGCATATGGAGAAGAAAGATGCAGCAGCTGCTTTTACTCAGCGCTCAAGAACAGTGATAGAATTTGTCTCCCTGTCCACCTCTCTCTCCCTGTGCGCAGCTGTGTGAAAGCAGTCCTATTTAGCTATTGATGACTTGATTCTGCAATGGTATTTCCAGAGAACAGCATCATTCCCATTGCTGTTTTCATCTTGGGACTCACAAGGAGTCTTCATATGACACTTGTTAGTTGATAAGAGAGGAGGTCTGTAAGTGTCAAAAGTGGGGTTTTTTTCTTAGCTTGTCTTACGATCAGGTTTCATGCTCACACTAGAACCGCTTCCCTTAGCAAGGAATAAAGGGTGATCTCTCTTCATGTTTACTCAATATATGTGCTGACCTCCTTGGGAGTGTTTGCTGCTCTTCAATCTAACTTCCTGGAGCACTTATCAGATGGCATAGATGCCTGCTATGACTGAGAGTATTTTCATACACTGAGTGTATGCAGTCTTGGTCACATTTAGACTACACATACTCTTTTACATTCTACTGTGAAATTTTTTGTCCATAATTATATTGTGTGTATTGAATTAGACATGGTCACACCAGCTACTCACCTTTCTCTGATACCTTCCTGCCCTTTTGACAGCCTTAGCTGTAACTGCTGCTGGCATAGTTTATTTATTCTTTTCTTATCAATGGTGGCAGTCAGAGTAAAGGCTGTTAGCAGGGATTATTTGACTTTGTTTTCTCAATGAAGGAATAACGTTCTGAGTTTCCTTTTCCTACTGCCTTCTAGCCGTTTTTTGGAGATAGTTTTCCTTCAACAGTAAAGAGAAAATATAATAACAGAATAGCAGAAATAGAAAAAAGCTGTTGTCAGATTTGACATTTTTAGCAAAAGAAATAGAGTCTGCAACAGAAAATAGATGTTTTACTACTTCCTTCCCTTTTTCAACCTATTTTTGTGAACTGCAATATCCACAATCCTGTAGCAGAAGTATTTAGAGTCTGGTGATAGCAAAGCTAAGACCAGATGACCCAATACTTCTTTTCCATCTGTACATCCTGAAAAAAGTAAAGAAACAAGATGGAGTGAAAAGCAGAGTGCTGGGAAAGGCAGCTACAGTTCCAATACTACCACACAAAAAAAGGAGGTATTATCAACAGCAGTCGGTACAGGATTATTGGTTATATTTTCAGTTTGGATGTGCCACTGCAGCTTCTTACCACAGCAGACACAGCATTCAGATGTATCTGCCAGGAGTGCGCAGGCTGATGGCCGTTACATGCCTAATATGCTCTCCTCATCCACCCTGAATATTTGCTGTCTTTCTGACTTTTGTAATAGCATATGGTGGAGATGGCCCACAGCCTTACATTCTGTTAGTGGCTTAAAACTCACCAAATAGTGTGTATAAGAAGGGATTTTTCCTCAAAGCATTGCAAAGGATTCCAAGCTAGAGACCCAAATGCAATGTTTGGCTTTATGACAGTCTGTTTTTTCATAATTAAATAACTCCATCTATGTGAACCTCATTCTCAGAGACAATCAAACATTTCTTACCCCAGGACAGTTAGTTGAATTAATATTGAAATTTCAGCCCATGTAGCCTTTTTTCTATCTTGCACTCAGGAGGAAGCCGGACACTGTGGATAATCTGCCCCAAAACTCTGTGTAAAGCATGAAGTTATTTTAGGAACAAATCATGAACGTTTCACACAGTGAGCAAAATAAAACACTGCACTAACAATGGTCATATTTGAAATGCATTAAGGAATCATTAAAACAGCTCAACAGTTACCTGGCACTTGAAAATAAGAAGTCAATTATATTGACTGCATTTCTATCTTCTTCTATGGCACCCCACTCAGAGATGAGTAGCTTCCAGTCCTGTGAAAATACTTTGTCTTCTTTTCCGAGAAGACACGAGACAAATGGATTTTTTAGGAGGAACACCATTTTGCTTTCTTCACTCTCTTCCTTTTGGAACAGCTGGCCACAAGGAAACTATTTGCAGAACGGCTCTCATCTCACAGTGGGAGGCAGAGTGCCTATTTTCTCCACTACAGTGCTGAGTTGTGGTACTGCCTAAACCTCAGCTGAAGCAGCACTGCAGGCATGGGTAGAGAAGACCAATCAACTTTTCCTCCCCAAGTATCAAGATATGCCTTAAAAAATTCAAAATACATTTTGAGTGCCCTCAGTAATATTTTTAATGGCTTATTTCATTTTCAGAAGCAAACCACTCCCAATATTGCTTGTCAAATTATGCAGCTACATAGTGAACTAATGAGCATTGGTTGATTAGTAGTCTTGCAGCGTGGACCTCCCTCCCCCAGCATTTCTTTCGTAGAAATACACATACAAATGACTGAAAATTCAATATCTAAAATCTGATTGCACCCCTCTATTTATAACTTCATATGTATTAAAATGATTCCCTGACAATCCAAAAAGGTGTAGGGCTACCAGTGATAGCCACTAGCAGCTCCATGCCAAAAGCAATATAACTTGCTGTCCCCCTTGACAGCCATAATGTTTAATTATGTGACCTCAATTAACCAGCCCTAGAAATAAAGGGACTTCCTGTCCTTTCACTATCCTGTACTTTTATATTACCTGCATAAACCCCAGTTTTCTCCTGGCTTGCATCATAGCTATTTGTTCTTCCTTTCTACTTTCTGAGTTTTATTATAATTGCCTAAAATTATCTTTATTCAGCTGTTAGATCTAAGAATACTTACATTCCACTACCATCAATCTGGCTATTTTCTAAGGAATGCTAAGGTTAGAAGAAGTAACAGCCTACTAAATGGAGTCAAAAGGACTTTTCACAGCCAGATTCCTCTCTCCCTCCCTCCACTTCCCAGGTCAACACAGAAACAAGACAATAGCAAGAATTAAAGCTCCTCTCATAGTCCCTTTCTTAACAGCATAATTCTCTCCAGCTGAGCCCAGCCACATTTCCAAGGACAAGGAAAGTCCACTAATTATTTTGCTCAGGGTTTCAGTGTTAACCCTTGATATGTAAGTCTATAAAATTTCCCATCTATTTGTATTTGCAACTTGGGTCTAATTTACTTTATACTGTAAGTATTCACAGCACAGAAAATACCAAAATCTGCCCTGTTTAACCACACAAGAAATGAAAAAAATAATTACCATAATGAAGTGAGATGATGTTCTTTTAGCCTGGAAAACTCCTCTGATATAACCTCATGAAGCAGTATAAGGTATAAGGTAGTTTTGCTGGCAGCCACTTCTGTCAATACTGAAATAAGGAGTTAAAGGAACACAGATTACTCTTAAAGGTCACCCAAAGATTAATATTATGACAGTAGGATAACAAGTTGTGGTTTCACGATGTCCAAATTAAAACAAAAAAAGTTACTGCGCTGTTGGGATTGTGCATTTTAACAGGTGTGCTAATAAAATGATAATATTATTTAAGATGTCCTCACAATGTTACTGTAGAGTACTTGTAAATCATTATTTCTATAAGATAGGTGGAAAAAAATGAGGGTACAGAATAACATTTGAAATTTTGGAAGTGATTCTTTATTTTGAAGGGCATTAATTTGAAGGAATTAATTTGAGAAATAGTGTTATCACATGAGCTGAACAACCATATCTCTAGCTGGAATCAAAAATCAGTTCAGCCTTTTTGTCAAATATTTTCTCAGGGCCAACCAGACAGTACATTACTGTATTCACGTTTTTGCAAGTTATTATCTTATTACTTTATTCTTTATCACTACTACCTGGCAAAGAGCACCATGTACTTTGCTCCCGAGGATAGATCAACTCTTCACATAACAGTTTTTACATAAGCTATACTAGTTTGTGCTCCCTCATGCCACAAGTGGGTGTGATTTCTCTTCAGAAATTCACCTGTATTGGGTTTGCATGGCAAGGTTTCGGTAGCAGTGGGGCTACAGGGGTGGTTTCTTTGAGAAACTGCCAGAAGCTTCCCCTATGTCTGATGATAGAGCCAATGCCAGCCGGCTCCAAGACAGACCTGCTGCTGGCCAAAGCTGAGCCCATCAGTGATGGTGGTGGTGCCTGTGGGATAACATATTTAAGAAGGGGGAAGAAAACCCAGCAATTCCAGCCAGAGAGCGAGGAGTGAGAATATGTGGGAGAAACAGCCCTGCGGAAACCAAGGTCAGTGAAGAAGGAGGGGGAGGAGGTGCTCCAGGTGCCGGAGCAGAGATTCCCCTGCAGCCCGTGGTGAAGACCATGGTGAGGCAGGCTGTCCTCCTGCAGCCCATGGAGGTCCACGGTGGAGCAGATATCCACCTGCAGCCCATGGAGGACCCCACGCCGGAGCAGGGGGATCCGCCTGAAGGAGGCTGTGACCYTGTGGGAAGCCCATGCTGGAGCAGGGGAGAGAGGAGCCCATGCTGGAGCAGGTTTTCTGGCAGGACTTGTGACCCCATGGGGGACCCACGCTGGAGCAGTCTGCTCCTGAAGGACTGCACCCTGCAGAAGGGACCCATGCTGGAGCAGTTCATGAAGAACTGCAGCCCGTGGGAAGGACCCACATTGGAGAAGTTCGTGGAGGACTGTCTCCTGTGGGAGGGACCCCATGCTGGAGCAGGGGAAGAGAGTGCAGAGTCCTCCCCCTGAGGAGGAAGGAGCGGCAGAGACAACGTGTGATGAACTGACCACAACCCCCATTCCCCTCCCCCTGCACCGCTCCGGGGGAGGAGGTAGAGAAATCGGGAGTAGAGTTAAACCCTGGAAGAAGGGAGGGGTGGGGGAAGGTGTTTTAAGATTTAGTTTTTATTTCTTATTATCCTACTCTGATTTGATTGGTAATAAATTAAACTAATTTCCCTGAGTCGAGTCTGTTTTGCCTGTGATGGTAATTGGTGAGTGATCCCTCCCTGTCCTTATCTCAACCCATGAAACTTTTGTTATGTTTTCTCTCCCCTGTCCAGCTGAGGAGGGGAGTGAGAGAGCGGCTTTGGTGGGCACCTGGCATCCAGCCAGGGTCAACCCATCACATGGCCCCACAGGTCACTGAGGTAAGTCACCATTCTACTCTTTAAACAGCATGTATCAACTCAGCTGCATTTTCAAACTAAAAACCTGATCTGCGTGCAAAAGCCCTGTGCTTCAAAGATGCAGAGGGACCCACATAATTCCCTGGGTATGGATCAAGRTCTGCAGCCAGGTTACCAACACTGATTTTTAGTTTAAAAGCTATACACAAGTTTTTTAACTTTAAAGATTGTAAGGATAGAGTCACTTACTGAATATTTATTGGATGTATGTGTGAATGTGAGTGTGCCACATAACACCCCAAGAGTGATCGTAAATTTGACTGTGCACTTCTCAACTGCTAGAGATGTCATGGAAGTGTATTGGATCACCTTTTTCTTTTTTTTTTTTTTTTTTTTTTTTTGGTTTTTTTTTTTTTTTTTTTTTTTTTTCTGAACAACATTTCCAATGCCGTGTTTCTCTGTGCTCTAGCCCTGTGTTTTCCAACTAGTATGTAATTCACTCAGTGAAAAATGTTTAAGAGCTCTGCTCTGTAATTATCTTCATCCTCGTAGCCTTTTAAAAGAGATCTTCTATTTTTCTCCCAGTGACTGAGCATCACATTTGTAAAAATGTGTTGGCCTATCACGCAGAAGAGTTAACTCAGTAAATTCAGCAAATACATTTTGGAGACTCTGGTAGCTGTAAATCTCCAAGAAAACAGGATTCAAAAGCTGCAATAATTCTAGCACAAGTTGCACTTAAGAAAATACTCTAAGTTAGGATTCAGTATGAAGGGAAATAAAGGTGCGTTTCATCATTCTCTGTACTAATACAGAAATGAGGAGCTGGGACCAATTCCAGATTGTTTATAGGTGTTTGCAAAAGAGATGTGAAAAACCAGTTGAAGGTCGTCTTTTTATTTTTTGAGAAACATATGTCCCAATTATCTTGAATGCATATTATGGTATTTTTAAAGCCCCACGGGTAGTCTGAACTTCTTACTTCAAATTAACATTATATAACGAAAGCATATCTCTAAATATTCTTAATTTACCTGTCAGAGGTTTTGAAAGGCACTGTTCTGATTCTAATCAAACACTCCTTTCTGCTGATATTTAGAATGGTTTCTCCCAATTTCAGTAATGTTTTCACTAGATTTTGCACATAGGGTGAGGAATAATAATACAGTATCATTTAATTGAATTGCCATTATGACAGGCTTTACAGCGAGCCATTTAATGCACAACATTTTATAGACTGTTATTAAATGGAATTAATTGCTTCAATTATGTATCTCCACATAAAGATGCACATGTACTGAAACGCATGTTTATATACACGTGCATGTATGTAAATATATACACTGTGGAAACACATATCTGGACAAAGGAGATACAGCCACTGCAAAATTTTGTTTTAAAATCCTGCTTTATAATATTGCTAGAGTCCCAGATAGCAATGCCATTTTCTGTCATAGCTCTTTTCCTACTTTTTCTGCTTTCCCATCCTTTCTTAAAGCATGAGTAAGCGGATTGTGAGATACTTGCATCATAACTGGCACACACAGTGAAATCAATGTTTAAGCCTCTTTGTACACCTACATCTGACTCTAACAGCTCCGGCCTTTTCTTTCCTCAGTCTTTCCACCTTTGGCAATTTTCTGCACGCCTCAGTTCCTTGACTTGTGTGGTTATTCAAGAACCTCTGGTTCTGCCTAAAAGCAAAAGGAGTTCCCTGGGTTGTGCTGGCCATGTGAGCACTGAGAGACTGGCAGCTCTAACTGCTCTCATTTCACCCATGAAAACATTTCAGTTAGTCAAAGCAGAGGTTTCAAAGGAGTGCAGATCAGGATCATATACGTTCTTCCTCCTGTGCTGAACAGCATCTCTCAGGACTCACCCGTATCTCTGGGGTGCCTCTCAGAAAACTCACTTGCAATATTTGAAATATCCAGATACCCATAAATGGCAAGATGTGAGTCTTTCACCGTAAGGTTTGCTTTTTGAAAGACCACCTTATTAGTAAAGGCTGCTACTTTCAGAATTTGGATAGACAAGGTCTTAAAGACAGAAACACACAGGGAGAGATCCCACACACCCTGACAAAGCTTAAATTTGCAGTTACCTTGCTTGGCAAATGAGCAGCTGACACTGCCTTCACACGGACTTAACCTTCACATAAATGTTGTGCATGAGAAGAAAAAAGCAGAACTATTAATAACATTGTGTGAGAGTGGGGACTGCATTTCCTGGCCTCAAAGCCTCATCCCTAGCCATGACAATCCCTCCCTTTTTCTCTCAAATGTGCACAAAGGGTGTATTTCTTATAAGCCTTCCAGCCATAAGAGCTAAAGCTGTAAGAACTAGTAAGGCTGACATAAATACATACTCCTATCTCTACCGCCATTGCACTGTACTTCAAACTATCCCTGCTGACTTCTATTATCCCAAACATTGTAATGTTAAAATTGCTGATACTTTTTTTTAAAAATGCAGTAATGGCTAAAATTCTGATAAATTACAGTGGGTGTTATTTTTAATAATTTATCATAATGGCTCCAGCCTTTTCACAAAAGTAGCAATTAAGTTATCACAGTTGCCTGGCCTACACAAATTTATTGTTTTTATTGCTCATACCTTCAGAACAATTTTGCCACACAATCTGACACCAAAGTCAGAAATCATGCAGGGAAAACTGGTAGAAAAAGAAAGGTCATTAATTGAAACTCTTATTTTTTATTATGTTCCACTGATATTAACACAGTTGTAAGTGGCTCTGCATCTCAAACATTAAGTTTTCCCATGTAATCATCATTGCTGCAGGTATAGGTCTGTTCGAATACATTTCTCATTCTGAACCAAGAATATGCACAGGGACACATCACCAGAATCACTATTTTTAAGGTGCCTCGGCTGTATAGCTCACCTTTTAATTCTTGGTTTGTTTATGAGCAATATTTACACAAGATTCCCATATTCCTGGCATGCCAGTCTCTTGTTTTTCCATAGAAGCCAATGTCCTGATGCATAAATAACTTTCACTACAAACTGTTGTTATTCTAGTTGTGGTGGGTTTGTTGGGTTTTTTTCTTTTCATTTCATTGCTATGGCTGCTGCTCCCAATACTGAAGCAAAGTGCTTGTCACTGCTTTACAGCAGGTCAGCAAGGAGTTGTGAGCTGACTTTTAGCACAAGCCTCATATTTAATACGCACAGCAGTCAGATTCTTTCCTCTCAGTCTAGTTAGCAATTTTGAAGATATCATTATTTCTTTTTAATATTCCTAAACTGATTAAACATTAAATTAACTAAAATTAAACATAGATCAAGTTTCTCCTTATCTCCCTAAGAATTTTCTGACAACTCAGGGAAGTTATTACAATCACGTATTTCTGATAAGGACCTCCAAGTTGCCACTCCAGATTATAAGAATATTTGGGAAACGGATGTTCGTGTGCCCCCGAACGTATAACTTCATAGTGAAAGGACAGAGTCACTGCAGTTGAAAAGTATCTGTTTTGGGGACCTACACCAGTGGCCTATAAGTGGGCCCAAAGTGTTTCCATGTGTTTGATAAAGAAACCCTCCTCCATTCAGAAAGAAATGGCAAGAGAGGCACAATCACAGCACTGAAGGGTCAGGAGCCATCCTGCCTTGACAGCCTGCATACTGCTCACTGGAGATTTGTGTGAGCATAAACGCAGTTCCAGTCACGTACTGCAGGTAAGAGTGTGGACACGGGCAAGGACCGTGGAGTAGCCAGCTTGTTATCAATTAGCAGCTGAGCTTACTTTATTCATGTTGCCATGCCCTGAGCTACCACTAGACTAAACCACCTAGTAATAAAGTATTAATATACAGCAGGTGCCTAATTATGTAGGCCAAGTTACAACTGGCCCTCATTTTCATGTGAAAAATTGTGTTTTTGAAAATCCTAGCTGAAGGCTTTGCAGAAACAGTACGCTGTCACATCAAAACCCAGCCACATCAGGTATCCTGGTCCTTGGTATAATACGAGACCCAGGGGGACTGATCAGTTTAAAAAGAGAAGCTAGTCTGCCCCAGGCAAAAAAATAATTCAGAGCAACACTAATTCACACTACCAAATGGAATAAGACAGCAAGCTTTCCGCCCTATCTTCTCGCTCTCTCTTCAGCTACCCTCCCTCCCTAAAAGAAAAAAAAAAGAAATCTGCATCACCAACTACTGCAGCTTCAGGGGATTATTATTATTCCCCTAAACACCGGTTTAACTCAGAACATTCTTGCTGCCACAAACAAATGCTACATGTGTATGCTGGACAAATAGGAAGCATTATGGGAAAGATGTTCTCTTAGTCATCTCTTGCACAGGTGTACAATCCTTCATTTCCAGCTAAAGGAGGTACTATCCCAGCCACTCATTAAAGGGATTAAATATGTTGTCTTTAATTCCCCTAAACCCAGCGAAAGGGATTCCAGATACACTCGTGTTTCATATGTGCAACAGCATCACCAGTCCAGGCATCGAGGAAGCTCTGCTCCTGCAATAAAACCACAGTGTTACGCAGAGTGGTGGGGGTTTGTCCTTCCCCCTGCCCCGATTTCCCTTGCTGCAATCAACAGCTAAATTGATCTGACACTTCATCCGTACAGCAAGGTCCCCAGGGAGAGGGCACGTATGCAGTGTGTGGAGTGCATTGGGGAAGAGAGGACCTGGGGGGAGTGGGGGGGAGATAAAGGGTTCAAAGTAAAGTCATCAAAAATAATGAGGCTGTTCCACCCAGCTTCCACTGCAGCAGAGGAGCAAAGTGCCCTTTCAAATTGGGTGTCCCAGCTCCACAGCTGAAATAACTGGTCATAGAAAGCTGCAAGCAAATTGCCTTGACAAGGCTGTTACTGTTGTAAGAGTTCAAAGGTTTTGGACACTAGGTCAGCGGCTGCCAATCAAGCAGACAGAAAAAGCTGCTCGTTGAGCCTGTAATTTCTACCTAGGCCGCAATTATCCCTGACTATTCCTGTACCTCAGCAGCTCCTCTGATTAAACCAGCCTCCCTTTTACATCTCTCAGAGTGCGATTCACACACTAATTAGTTGCCTGCTCTCCACTGGGATGTCAGACCCTCAGTCAATTTATCTCTATTTCAGCCTGCTCAGAGTGACTTCCCCAGTTATCAAAATTTAATCATGCCTTCAAAAATGTTGAAAAGTGGTCATTAGAGGCAAAAGGCCACAGGATACAATATTCATTTTTCTCTATCTTCCAGTCATCCAGCTGGCATCTATAATGGATATCCTGGGGGCTGTGAGAACACGTTGATTTATGCAACCTTGCTCTTGCTCTCACTGTGGTGCACCAGCCTGCTTTAAAGAACAGGTTTTAACAAGGTCTGAGGTGGGAGGACATTAATCATGGTAGCATTGTATGTGAAAAAGGGTGCTGTGTAGTCAGAAGAACCCCCTACAGCAGGGCAGTTAGATTTTTTTACCACCTTCTCAGAGATAAAGGAGAGTTTGACAATTGATTAGACCTTTCTGTAACCTTGCAGTCCTGTGAAATGATGAGAGAGAGAAAGGGAGGGGAAAGAACGGTGAGAGGGGGAGGGAGAGAGAGACAGAGAATGATTCTCATACTGACGGTCTTAAATGTGCAATAACTTTATGATTCTTGACTGAAACTGGCTATCAAAATCAGTCCCAACTCAATACAGTCTAAAAAAGAAGATCATTCTTGGAATAAGAGTCCTTTCAGCTGTACATGTCAGAGGCAATCATGGGCACCAGCAGCCTGCAGTGACTCCCCTGAATACTCTGTATTGCACAGTGAAACCCTGATAAAAATGGCATTGGATAACATCAATCCCAGCTGTAACGTTCCAAAGTAGGTTTCAGCAAAATCAACAGTGATGAATTGAAATTTGTTGACAATAGGCCGGGGGAGGGGGGGGGGGGGGGGGGGGGGGGGGGGGGGGGGGGGGAGTAGTGATTATTATTCTGTCTTTTTCTTCCTTGAAACCGGAGGAATTATTTCCAAACCTGGGTGCATGCAACTGAATGCATACATTTGCATGCGATGAGCCAATGCAGAATACGAAGGCAAAATCTGAGTGTGCAAATCAGATACTTGCCTTTGCCCATGGAGGGTTCCCTGGTGAGCAATGCATATGTAAATGAGTGTTGAAAACTGGGCTCACCTAATTCGTTTAATCTACCATGATGCTGGTGTTTTTGCCCTTGTCCAACATACAGGATCAGAGGGTCACAACTTAGAGTGGCTAGAGCTGGGCACAGTGAGAATACACATTATATTATGCTTCCCCCATACCGCTCTGGCAATGTGACTTACACCTGAACTGCAATCCCCCTGCTATTTCAGTCCTGAGCTTTTCTCTCTACCACATGCAATAATTGCCATTTTCCTTTCTCCTGTCCTGGGATCTCTCAAGCTGAAGAAGTCTCCTGAGCTCTCGCCCTCCCTCCTTGCTGATACTTGAGACCCTGGGGGTAAATGTTCAGCACAGTATGCAGGCATTGAGCTGAACAACTCATTACTGGTATGGGGAGGAGAATGCAACTAATCCTCATATCGTGCTGGAAATTTAACCCTGGATGTCATAAGAGACTGTTCTTCTCCACAGACAGAATCAAAATGAGCTGGAGAGAAAGTGAAAAATAAAATAAAAATCCTCCAATTCTCCCTCTTTGTGTTGGTGGACTGAAATCCCTTTCCTGGCTGTGGCCAGCCTGCCAGCCTACCTCAGTTTTCCCTCTCCAATGCAGGTCGCTGACAGTCGCTTGAGAAGGTGTGGACAGCCTGTCAAGGGCAACCTTTGCCCATGTCAGATTCTGATCTAGGTATTACAGCTCAGTAAAAGAAATAGCATCAGTTCTTTAAAAGCTTTGGAGTCACAAAATACAGGGCCAATTTTTTTTAGACTGTACAAGGACATTCCCCATAGCACCTTCTTCCAGGAGAATGTGGGGATGTCTTCCAGGCTATGACGCAGTCCACATGTTTCAACCATGCACTGCAATCCTAGATATTAAGGACTTCTGCATTAGGTTGCTAACCTGTTTCTTGGTCTTTCCTGCTCCAGCAGGAAGGACATAAGCACCAGCTATTCTTCTTCAGCGTATCAGCTCCTCCAGGTAAGCAGCTCACTTGTCACTAAGCAGCCCATGTTATGATACGCCATGAGACACATTCAAAACAATTTAGGCTTACAATTTTTTGCAGACGACACCAAGCTGGCTGGCAGTGTCGATCTGCTCGAGGGTAGGAAGGCTCTGCAGAGGGACCTGGACAGGCTGGATCGATGGGCTGAGGCCAACTGCATGAGGTTCAACAAGGCCAAGTGCCGGGTCCT
>JAYKAV010000911.1:431134-453418 GCA_035582835.1 Phoebastria nigripes | reverse complement strand
TGGCCTCAAGTTGCGCCAGGGGAGGTTTAGATTGGACATTAGGAAAAATTTCTTTACTGAAAGAGTGGTTAAGCATTGGAACAGGCTGCCCAGGGAAGTGGTKGAGTCACCATCCCTGGAAGTATTTAAAAGACGTGTAGATGAGGCACTTAGGGACATGGTTTAGTGGGGCATGGTGGTGTTGGGTTGATGGTTGGACTAGATGATCGTAGAGGTCTTTTCCAACCTTAATGATTCTATGAATTTAAAGGGGGATATTGAAAGTATGAACATGAGAGTGCATGTGCCTAGCCACATTAATTTCAAACCAGTTCCTTTGAATTCAGGTGTACTGTTTATACAAGCAAGGCCTGAGTACATCAGTCCAATGTAGTCAGACATAGCATTTACCTTGGACTTCAGTAGTCTGAGTGCTACTGAAAGATCGCTCAGTTTCTGAAAAAGGCTGAGCGAGTTCTCCTACATTTTGTACCCAGCTGTCTGTGGAGGGATATGTGAAGGGGCCCACTGTGCATCCCATGCTATCTGTATTCCTGGGTGAACTGTGAACAACATTCAGCCAAGCTAGCGCATAAATACCCTGTCTTCATGCTACCCTACAAGGCACATCAACCCCATGGAAGAATAGGTTTGCTGAATTCTGCCCTCAGCACCTCTGCAAAACCCAGCAGTGATTCTCTTGAGAAGAAACCCTCAGTTTTCTGCTATGCTTTTTGTGCTTCCAGTCAATGACATATTCTGTAGGYAGGACATACGTGGGACATCTCTCAGAAAAGAGGCAAAAAAGATTTTAGAGGCAGGAAGGATAAATCTTGAATGTAAGCACCAAAAAAGGGGTGCAGGTGTTTTTTACTCAGAAACAGATTTGGGGTGTTCCTTTCTTGATCTACTCAAGATTATTCGAAGAATATTCATGAGGAAAAATATCATCTGTTTTCCTGGACTGTTACAAGGCTGACGGTATATGTGAATGAAAGGAAACAAACGATCCTGCAAAATATTAACTGTGCAAGAGTGGTAGCCTGTAGTTGCTAGTATTTTGGACAGCAGGTATTTTGCATCAACATCTTCCCATACTATATGTCACCCACATAGAAACAGAAGCATTAGATGTGCTCTCTGTTTGGTAGAAGTGAGTGAAAGTACAGTACTAAATTATGGTTTTGCTCCAATTGTTCTGTCTTCCTGGCACTGTTGGCAAGCATGAAAGCTGTAATTTTCATTAAAAGACTCATCCAGATATTTGGCAGCGATTATATGATTCCTAGAGCCACTCAGTCACAAACAGACAATTAACCCATAAAGCAGTACTCATATCAGATTTATTTTCATTTTTATTATATATCAGTGGTACAAAGAGAGAGAAGAAGATGCAAGRATGTTTACAATAAAAAACCAAACACCACAAGGCAACAAGATAGTACAGACTGTAGAGTTTAGCAGTTCAGTCTCTGTTTTTTATTTCAATAATGTAACRGAATGAAATCAAGTTAAGAGCTACAGAAAAAATCCATTTAAAAAGTAGAAGAAAATATCCAGATTACATGGAGAACATGAAGGAATAGTAAATCACTTCCAGTATTGTAAAAATTCTGACTATACCTGACAATAAAATTATAGGAATTAATAAATGTATATGCATCCACTTTCCTGTGTGCRTGTATATATGTTTGCATATATGTTTATGCAGACATAAAAGTGAGTTCATATAAGAATGGAACTGAAAAGTGTCAACTAAAAGCAACTGAAATTATGATGTATATGAATCACTTCCAAACAGTCAGAGACTCATCCTCTATTTTTTCTACTTAAGGATCCAAACTGACATAAAATAAGTACTTCAAGAGACACCGTTTTTCAACTGGAAGATTCTTAGTAATGGACTATTAGTCAGATCCAATAAATAACAATAACAGTCATTTACATACTGTGGTAGCAGTATAGACACAGTGCTCTCAGACCAGAAAAAATTAAACACTAAAACTTTTCGAAAGCCTTGATTCAAAGTAACTCATCACAAGCCACGTGATCCTGAGCCACTCCAACCGATTTTCACTTCCACAGCTCTGGAATTTCACTCTGAAATTATCATTGAAGCAAATACATAATCCCAAGCAGTTTAACTGAAACTGCAGTTTTCAGCCAGGAAAAGCCCTAAACGTCCTAGCACAAACTTTGAAGAGGTTGGGAGCCCTTGTACAGCTTTCAGGCAAATGGCCTCCTTTCTTGAGAACAGAATTTCTGAAGTTTCATGTTTCATTATGCATATTACCCACTTTTTATCTATATTGTAAATTATAGGATAGACCTGCACTGATATCCATAAAAAGAGAATTGTCAAAATAGTTCAAAATAAAAGCTTTTAAGAGCAACAGCCACTTTTTTCATATACTGCAATAACTAAGAGGAGAGCGCACATTCAAAATCTCAGATATTGTCCATTTCACAAACACCACCAAGTATTTTAAAGCAAAGTATTGTTTGCAAATATGAACTCGAAGATGCTTTCTTGGATATGGGTTATAAAATGGAAATAATAACATACAGTTAAATAATCTTTTTGAATCAGTGTCTTCATTTCACATTTTTTACCCCTGCACAAGGTAGCTAAGGTACAATGTAAGAAGCCACTGCCAAATCCAGGGAAATAACCAGATAACATGAATATTACTCGCCACAACAAAATACACACTTTCAAGATATACAGATAAAATAACCCACATGTTTTAAAGTAACCCACATATAGCAAAATTATAACCCTGTTATATTTATACACACGGGTGCAGTTTCATACACTATTATAGTCTCATATTATATATCTTTAAATCATGCTGCAAAAGTTTTTGCCTTCCCCTAATGCCAGCTCTAATTTAGGATGAACAACTACTCTCATAAAGAAAAACTGCTGCTGCTGCTGTTTATTAGGCTGCAGAAAGGTCTCGTTGACTAATGTCCCAGGATTAAATGAATGTGGAATAATAAGAGCTGATTTATTTGTGCTCCAGTAGGATAAAGCTGCCACTGATTTTACAAGAAACTATTCATCTGAGGGCTACTATAGCTAGTAAATTGTGGCTGTTGCTGAAATTAGTCTCCAGGCCTTCGTGCAATCTACAGAGTGAAGTAGCAATGCGGTAATAAAGCTATTGTGAGTACTTGGTGTATTTAAAAGGTCCCACTTTCATCCCTGTGTTAAGGGATTCTAAAAGTCAGCTTTCAGAGATTCCCACCAGGAACTCTACTGGCCTTTGCCTACAATTTACATTTCTACCCTGGGAATGTATGAGAATTAAAAATGTATAAGTGGTGATAAAGCAGAAGAAATCTCATGCTTGTGGGTTTTGGCTTTTTTTTCTTTTTCCTTTACACAGCCTAGAGTAATGTTTTCATTTCAGCATTACAGTGGGTACACAGGTCTCTGTCAAGCCCAGAAATTTTAAGGAAAAGAACAGTTAAGTGAATCCCCAATAAGATAGCAAAAAAAACTTTTTTTAAGATTTCCTAAAAATTTTCTGATGCTTGCACTTAGATAATAATAAACCAAAAATAGACCAAATCACATTAAAAGATACAAAATGAAGTTGACTGAACAGCAAGGGATTACCAGAGCCCTTTAAAAAGAAAAAATAATGGGAAATTATGTAAATAAGAATTTAAAAGTGAAAACCATACTTACACAGGACTGGGAGCATTATATCCTGATCCAGTAAAAGGCTGAATAGTATTACATAGAGTAGACATTTGCAGAGATATGAATGAATTGCTGAGCTCTACAGACAGCCACCCAAATTGAAAATAAAAGTGAAAGTCTTTTCATCAAATTTATAAATCTCAGCATGCAAATTTTATTTAAAATTAATCGCATTTTTATTTGTCAGGAATATTTATTCCAGGCTAAAGATCAGGTTATATTTCTAGAGTTTCATTATGTGACTTGTACCTATTCCCTGAACAACATAAAACACACAACATCATTCTCCAATAGTTCATAGTTACTAAATCCACTTCAGCTGGAATAAATGGACATGCATGTTCTACATATATTTGTACATTAGACTGTAGCAGCCCCTATTTCTTTCATAAGAAGTCCCTGTTGGTAATACTGCTATAGTGCTATTGGCRTGATATATGTACATTTATGTGGAAATCCGTATCAGCAGCACGCATCACCTGAAACTCTGACATTAACTCTCACAACTGATTCTGAAATAACAATATAACTGTTAAACAGAGGGTCCACACACACAAACCGAAAGGCATAGAACAAATACAATCTTAAAACTTTACGGGTGAGAGATGACACCTCCTATGAAGAATTCTGTCACTTCATTTTACCCTTCTTACTATTTTTGTTGCCTATTTTTGAAGTGAGCACGAAAGTAAATAGGATCTGTTTAGGCTTGGCATGAAAATTCAGGCTGGGATTTCTCCATGCGAAGAGCATTCATTAGTGAATTATTCCAAGGCACTGAACAAGCTGAGAGAGTCCTCTACCTCCAGTTCAGAATTTGCTAGATAACACTTCTCACCTATAGTGGATTTCATTTCTTTGTATCGTAACTATAGTGACAAATTTTATCCATAAAATATATTGCACTTAGCACTAGAGCTTTTTGTTTTCAAATGAAAGGTTATCAGCCTTTTTCTTTTTATACAATACTTTATAATTGAGTGTTATGCCTCACATCTTCAGCTATCCCATTGCTACTTTCAGGTGTAGTCAGTCTTTACTGTATATTATAAATATTTCTCACAGTGTATACTTAACAGTGCCAAAAGCCCTACAGGGGAGGACTGTTGTCAAGACAATACTACAGCTTTAAGTTCCTTTTCAGGAGGGGAGGATGCGGTGATCCATATACTTGAATGTCAGCATCCATGACGATTGTAGGAAAACTTACCACTGCCTCTAAGCTTTCCATGTTCACACATTCAGGTACAATGAAAACGTTCATTTGCAGAAAATCAAGATTTTTCTAGGCTGTTAGGCACTAAAATTATTACCAAGCTCAATTCAAATTTCTAAAACTATGATCTGTTTTTAGACTGAAGAAACAAGAGTTAAAAAATTCTTTCTGTCAGTCCTCTCCCTTCAACAACTTTTGAACATCTTGCTGTTGCAAATGGACAGGAACTGTGCATTTTGAGGAAGGGAAGAAATATGATGAAATACACTAAAAGATACTGACGGTAAACACCAAGGTGTCCCAGGATAGGCAAGTAAATTTAGCACACTGACTTGGTCTTGAGTGATACATAGATAGCTTTTTCTACATTGGAATTACTTTAGCCTGTAAAATTTTTCTGCAACTGTTTTCTCATCCTGTCTTCCTCTGCTAACATCATCACACTGTTAACTCTCTCCTATCCTGTTAACTTCCTATCACTACAGTTTATGAGGTGGTATTTGGTGTAGTGCATGTCAGAGTGTTATCACAATTTTAATGGAGATTTCAATGCACACATTACACCAACAAAACATGATAGCTGCTGTTTAGAAAATGAAAGTCATTAGTATGAAAATAGCCAGAGTATCAACAATGGTTTTAAAGCATTCTAGCTAGGTTCTTTTTCTTTTTCTACATTTTTCAAGCATTTTTGTAAATTGAAAAAGGCTACATCCTTTATGAAGGAACTTTTTCAAAGAAAACCAAGTGATTTTGAATCAGTGTACCAGATATACCAGCTAAACAATTAGGGGATCGAAGTAAAGCACTTTTAGTGCTGTTTTCAAAAAGCAACAAAGAGAAAAAATCTGAAGGTTTCTTTATTAGCCTCTGGTGTTGGATTTTTACAACAGAGTATCATCATTACAGAAACATTTATTTTCTCCATCATTCATGAGGTGCAATGCTAGTTGGCTGTCATCTTCATTGTCTTGACAGAATAAAATGGCTACTGAATTAGATGCTGCCCTTTTATTGAAACTGAAAGGATAAATTAACTTCTTAAAGCTCATTTGTAACTCTAGCTGTTCCTAAAGTAACAGTAACACTCACTACAGATGCATGTTTCATCGGTTTATCAGCTGTGGTTCTATTTAGTTCTTCTATTCAAGTTTTTGTGTCATATCTAATATTGAGATCAATTAAGTCCTAGATCTGGGAAAAAGTCTGCCTATAAGGATTAAGGTTATTAATTACTGGGAGTAAAAAGTAAACTTCTGTTTCTCTGAACATCAAGAAATCCAGCAAAGAAGAGTTATTTTTTTCCCCTTTGTCCAAACCCTTTCAGCCAGAACAGAGTCTAAAAACATCTTTTCTTAGACAAACCTCTCTCAGTAGTAGTTCAGGCTGCAATTTGTTCCCAATTTTTCTCTTCCTTCTCTCTGTTTTTCTGTGATGTTTCCTTTACTCTCCTTCTCTCTTTTCCTGTTCTTTCTTATAAACATACTTTGACTACATATTAAAACTAAACATGATGAACAATGTATGAATATTCATACATACAATTCAAATGATTTTGTGGAACTATATTTGCTGAAAATGGTGACAGATGCCAGTGTTTGGGGTATAAACTGCTTTCATTTCCCAAAGAGTTTTGACATTTTGTATACTTACATTCTTGCTGTCTTCCGTACATAAACATATGAAGATCTCAGGAATAGTTTGCTGTGCATATGTAGCACTCACAAAGCTTTAATTTAAAGAATTAAAATTATTAAAATTAATCTGAAATTTTTCTTTAGCAAGTATTAGAAGTTAATCTAAGGAATTTGAGTTACAGTTGTAAGGTGGAAATTCAAGCCACAGTTGTGTTCTAGCTGGGTGTCAAGGTTGTGCTTGTGTGCAAACCCAGCGCACCCTGTCTTCAAGTCCCCATGTCATCCAGGAACACTGCAGCCAGTTTCTGCATAGGTGTGAGAGCAGACTGACCTAAGGCATGCTGATGGACTCCACTTCTAGCCACCTTTGCGACAACGCTTTTGACTAGATGCTACAGGACTCTCCAGGAATATTTTGGAGTCTGGAAGATCCCCCCAGGCAGCTCCTGCTGTGCATAGGCCAGCTGATGGGCACTATTTGTACACCTACATGTGTTGATTAATATCCTGGTGGAGACTCAGGCCATCCTAGAGATGCCCCCAGGCAGTTCCAGCTGCAAATCTGACCAAATTGCACATAGATGAGACCCTAGTAAATCTCAGAAACTAGTCCTGCAGATACAGAAATAGCCATGTAGGACAGCCTTTTCTACCACCTAGTTGTGTATGTCTGTCTTGTACACAGTTTAAGATAATAAATAGCAACGGATGGATTGTGCACATGTGGGAGTGCCCATGTAGGATCACTGGCCAGGTGGATTATAAGAATTCATCAGAACAACAGTTCAGGGAGTCACAGCTGATCCAGCTGAAGAAGCCATTGTAAAGCCCTTCACAACCCAGACAACAGATCATCATGTTCAAGAGATTCAGTTCCACATGTGATCACTAACCTTTGCAAAAGATTAAATAAAATTAGTTTTGAACAAACATTCTGTCCATAAGTGACTGTGGAACAGAAAAAAATATGTGCTGGAAATCTGTCTTGGAGTCTATGAACTCATACTAAAACAGCTGTCAGCACTGAGCAGGTAGGCAGCAAGTCTTAAACATCGTTTCTGAGATTGTCCTTACAATACTCTTTCTGTAGATTTACAGAGGTAAAACTCTCAGCTAAGCTTTTCCTTTCTGAGATATCCTGAAAAATATATGGAGGAGCTTTCAGAAATCCTCAAAAGGACCTAAAAAACTACTAGATTACTTCATCAGGGCTTGGTGATGTATTGACTTTCAACATAACAACTCAGTAATAGTTCTGAAAAGAACATTTTTTTTGTTCAAGTTAGTGCATTTTGCAACATTTTTTTTCCTGTAAGCACAAAGTAGATTGCTTCCTTCCATATTTATATCCACTGTATTGTTCAAATTTTGTTCACACAATACCTTTGAGAGGGATTTTTTTTTTTGTTT
Organism: Phoebastria nigripes; assembly: GCA_035582835.1. NCBI lineage: Eukaryota > Metazoa > Chordata > Aves > Procellariiformes > Diomedeidae > Phoebastria > Phoebastria nigripes. The sequence continues at coordinate 445,464 of JAYKAV010000911.1, read as the reverse complement.
AGACTAAGAACATAGTATTTTGCTAGCATTAAGTAGGAAGCTGTTCATCTTAAGTGAAATTCGGGACATATTGAACTCAACAGAAAATCCCCTGTAGAGAAGGATTCTCATCTCAACTCTTTATAATGCTGTGGAATAAATTAAGAATGAGAAAATCAGTCTAGCAAAAAAGCTACTGATAACAGTTTTCTGGAAATGTCTGCCCAAGCTTTTAAAAGAATCTTTCAGTCAGTTTACAAATTCTATTTTTGTTTTGTTTCTTGCTAGTATTGTGGCAAACTTCCAGACAAGAGTGTTTGTAGAAGACGTCTGCAACAGATTTGTAATAGAAATCTGAATAATTTCTTTTTTTTTTTAAAAAGCTACAATCAACAATGATATTTTGTTGACTGTCTGCTGTTTCAATCAATATGATAGGATTGATAAATGCAATCTGGATATTAATTTCAATCTAATAAGGAAGAAAACAAAAACAAGCTGTTTTGAGTTATACAGGGACAAAACAGGTCAAAGAAAATTCAGATTCTTGCCACTGTGTGATCAAGGTCAAAGATGATGAAAGAAGACAAAATGTAGCAATATGGACATTGTGAAACTACAGTATGATTAAAATCTCATCTTATATCAAGGAAATTGCTTGAACACAAATAGAACATCTTCTAGCTAACTTTTTACTCTGTAAACCTTTTAGATGTTCTTGGAATGTTTGATGAAATTTTCTTCCCCTGTACAATAGCCTTTTGTAGCTTTTCTTATTAGTGTGGACCTGCAGCCTGCCAGCATTAAACATTAATCCTCTGCATAATGAAACTGTGAGAACGGATTTCTATGAAATTTCACACATTTGTTAGTCTGGTGAGGAAGATGCTCATTTTCATGTCTGGCTTTTCAAGGTTTTCTGATTTAAAACAACATCTCTAAAACCAAGATTGGTTGGAAGCTGAGAATAATTTATTTCATTCTTATTGGTGTTAATGTTTCAATTTGATATTTAATAAAAAAGAAAACAGAAAAAAATACTGTGGGAAATATTTCAGTTCAAACGAAGCATAGAGTATGTAGCGGAGCAATGCACAACTCACACTAGGCACAGAAGTACCATATGCCCAGCACTGTCCAAGTACACCAGGTGATAATTCACAAGAAGTACATCATAGCTCATACTTGCTTAACATCACACCTTCTGGCATTTCTTTGCACTTGTACAAATCTAGTTAGTTTAGATATAAGGACCAACTGGATCTACACATGACCAGTGTTTCCAGGCTTAAGAAGGTTGGGGGGGGGGGGGTGTGTGCCCAGATTTTAAGGCTTAGAGTATTTGACTTACGTTAACAACATAGGGACATCCCTTTGCAGATGGGGCATAGCAGGTTGCAAACAGTCATATTCATCTGAGAGGAAACACTGGATGAGACAATAAGGGAAACTGTGGACTAGGTGAAACTGCATTGAGTTAAATTGCTCTGTTTTGGGAACCAGAGAGAATAAAAGCTCTTTTAGCAGACTCTCCTCATCGGTGGAGATGCCCTGGTTAATTTGCAGTTAATTGCAGTCAAGGTGATGATACTCTCAGTCTGCCTTCTGAGGGCATTATCCAATGCCTTGGCAAGCGGTAAGAGCCATCCCTGACAGAAGCTCTTTTGGCTTCAGCAAGCATCTTCCATGAGTCAAAGGACCATTCCAGAAATGCAGAAGAAACTGGCTGGCTATGCATAATAGAGCGCTTTGGCCATTTTTGTCACCAGCACCCACAGTAACCAGGTGCAAAAAAGAATTCATTGCATTTCACATAACTAAGGGAAATGGGGATTTTAGAGCATAACATTAGCATACATATATCAACATTTTCTCTAGCTGAGCTTTAAGCACATATCTAATCATTTATACATGCAGTTACCTAATATTGGCACACAGTCCCAGTGCATTATAAATGCAAACATAGGCATACATCTTATTAGTTCCTGAGTGAATTTGGAAGTGTAGGTCCTGGAATGCTTTCCTTGAGGGAGACAGATGGTTTCACAAGTTACTTCAGAAATTTGTAGGGTAGAGCAGATCAAAGTAAAACTTTGCAGATGTCTAACAAAGAACAGATACAAGTGAATTTGCAAACACTCTAATAAACTGAGAAGTAAAACAAATGCCCATGGTGTTAGACAGTTAACCTGCTGTTACACTGATTCTGAAACTAGGGGGGAGGAATTAGCAAAAATTGCAATTTTTCAGGATTCAATGGGATCTGCCAATTACAGCTCCCATTCTGAATTCTGTTGCCCACTTCTTACCAATGCTTAAACAGGCACTTTAAAACTAAAATACAGCTTCTAGAGTTTCAAAAGGAGCCAAAAGATCCCTTCCCTTTGACAAAAGAATATTAAAAAGCAGCCACTAGTTATGCACAGCACTGTGAGATGAGATTGCCTAAAGCCTATAGAGTCCACTATGCTTTAAAGTTTCAGATGAGACAGAGATGTCACTTCAGATGGGATTCTGCTCTCATTTAGAGTTAAGGCATTTAGGATGCACCAGGTCTCAAAACGTGAGATGTTTCTCAGGCATCAAAGCTGAAGAGCTCCTGCTTCAAAAAAGTAAATGAAGATATAGAGAAGGTGGAAAGCATACAAACACTACATAAAAAGACCAGTTTGATGACTGATAAAAATGTCTTTCCTTGCTCATAATTTTATGAGTTGAAACTCCTTACTTAATATTCTTCAGTCTTTCCAGAATCATTCAACACCCCCTGGCTTGTTCCCACGTTCACTGTCATGTATTTCGCTATCAGTTTGAGCTCGCTCACTCCCCGTCTATCTACCAAACAATTTCCTTGCCCTCTTATATATGAACTGAACAGTAGGATCCTAAAATAAATAGATAAATAGATCATTTAGTAAGCTGTTTTCTCCTCAGCAACAAATAAATGGTTGTTTGGGGGAGATTTCACTAAGCAGCTTTGTGAACAAGCTTAGGAAGGAAGGACATGCCAAAGAGAAAATTGTGGCAGAGAAGCTACGTGAAAGGTGTTGGAAATGGACAAAATAAGAAAGTGGAGTGGAAAAAGGAAGGTAAATAAGATCAGAATTAGGCCTTGTGTGTTAAGAGATCTGCATTTAACATTGCAGCATGCAGCTGATTGCAAAGCAGCAGGAATGTAGCAGCACCTGTCTGCTAACCTCAGGAACTGCCACTGTTAAATTTKATTTCATTCATTTAATAAGTACCAGTGAGAATCAGAGATACTGATATGCTGCAGTGTTGAGAAATAAAATGGTATTTATTGGCAAGTGACAACATCTAAATGGGTCAGTCTTCCAATTCTGGATTCAAGTCACAATACACATACTTGCAAAGTATCTCATTTTCCATGTTCTCTCACCTCTGTGACATAAGATTAGTGAACTTGTCACAGAGGAGTCACACCTGTATCACTTAGGTGAATCCTTAAATAAAATGCACAGATAAGTATTGGAGGGAGAGACTTTCTACTGACGGAATGATATAAAATGTCAGACTGTAGATTTGCCAAGACATTGGATATGTTCTGTAAAATTGCCCTGCTTGCAAGCATGAACCTAGATAGTTAACCTATACCAATGTTTGGAGCAGGAGGAAATTTTGCCATTTCAATAAGAAAAGTATACAGACGTTCCTAAAACAAATAATAGAGGATAAAATAAAAAAACTAGAGCAAAATCAATGTTTTCTTAATTTGCTGATTGTCCACAAAACCATTCGTGTAGCAAGGTAGAGAGCAGATTGGAAAATGGCAAATACAAACCTAATGGATAAAACAGAGAATTAAAGTGATGTTATATTGTATGGCATGTCTAGAAAGTCATCGAGACATATAAACTAAAACTGATAACTTGAGTACAACACAGGGACACAAGTTAAGCATATTGGCAGTGTGCGGTTCAGATTGGTGCCAGAAAGGAAAATCCCAGCACTTACATGACTACTACAAGTCATATAAAAAGGTGCCAATGTTCAGCTAATCAACCTCTTTGAGCATAYATTTGGTCAGAAGAATTACTCATTAAAACAATAGGTACCAAGGAACACATATGTATTCGGGTTTTTTCCTCCAAGGACAAACACTAAAACTGTCCAAAGCACCATGAAGATTTGTCTCTTTCACAGAAAAGTTATTTGGACACATAGAGCCAAGATTTGCAACACTATCAAGATGCTAGAGATGCCAATAAACTCTAATTGCTGGACTCCAAAGGATTTCTGAATTTCTGAGGTCTGGATACCTCATACAATATCCATAGCATACATTCACATCTCAATCTAGAAGCATACTTGTATATGTTATAAGGAACATAACTCCCCTTGACTTCTAGTTAACAAACTCAGAGCCTACTTAGGGACTATTACAAATCGTGCAATTAAAGGTGGTGTAAAAGATACTGAACTGCCTCTGAACAAGCTCATCTTTCTACACAGCACAGTGAAAGGCCATTCAGAGGCATTTGCTGGCATCCCAGAAGCAGGACAGCATTGCTAATTAAAAGGATAAGCAGAGGCAGAACCAATTAAGCCAGTGCAAATACTGCTAGACTACTTTGGGGTCCAAAGCTCCTACTGGCATTGTATGGCACCAGGTAGAAGTACAGTAAGGTTTTATTTACCCTTTTGCAGCTTACTTGAACTTCATACCTGTCCAATACTGTAAATCTCATCTGCAGGTCTTAAAATCTCATTTATTTTTAAAGTATGCCTTCTTCAAAGGGAAAAGTACTGCAATGCATTTCATTAGGTTAAAAAAAAATATTTGGCATACAAATAATAGCCGCAACAAGGACCCTTCACTTTAGCATATTGCAGCTCATTGAGGTATCTCCCTCAAAAATGCTGTTCCTAATAGATTTTTTTCTATAAATACTAGAAAGTCTGGGTAAATGCCATTCTCAGAAGGGCTATTAAGTACATTTATATTACTTCAATAAAGAGAGATGACCATTTATAGTAGCCAAGAGCCTGCCCCACCATAATTTATTAGTTTTGACGTTACTGGAAACCACACGAGCTTTGTTCTCAAGATCAGTGATTGCACAGTAACCGAACGTTCAAAATGGCCCAATTTCTGCCATCAGCCTTGTCAGTTACATAGCAAACAGAGCCTATATTTGTATAGCTCTCTGGCTTCAAATGACTTATGTAGCATCTTCTCACACTGAATTAAACACTACCCTAAAAGTCTAATCCTTATTTATGATAAGATCCTTTTCACCTCTGTTCATAAAGGATGTACTCATTTAAATGTCCCTCTACTCCCTGTCAGAGTATATAGGAGACTTAGCACAAATGAAAATCTATTCCTAAATACACAAAAAGATGAAGTGACTGGGTAATGTATTGAAATCATTTCCTCAGCACTGCAGAGGATATGCACATATATCCCCTTCTCCTTGGGTGTTTATTACTACATGTATGTGAACACTTATGTGAATGCTATTCTTCTTTAAAGGGCTTCCTGCACACTTATCATATAGATCACAATTAATAGCTGAAGGAGACCACTAGCACGGTTTGTCCTCATAGAGCAATACAAATAAAGACAATAGTGGAAAATCGATAATGTCATTAGGTCAAGGGCACTTGGTAGTGCAGAGCCAAAAACCGTCTCTTGCCCACATTTACACAGAATACCTTGGGGGAAAAAAGAAACCTCTGCTTCTGTGAAAATACTGAGCTTTTGTGTCTATGGAAGTTACTATATAGTACATATTTTTCACAGTCAGAGTTCTTCTGTCAGTACATTTAAACCATGAAGTGCTTTTGTTGATTTGGCTATTATGGGAGGAAAAGGACCTGTAAAGTTGTTTTGAGTAGCTAAGCGTTTTGCATACATTATGGCAATGTGAGACATAAAGAAAAGTGGTAAGAATGAAGTTTAGTACTAAAGTCAGTACAAGCAGGTTTATTTTCCATATCACAGCAAGGACTTCATAATCTTCTAAACTAAAGGGAAACAAGTCTGTGAGGATAAACACTCATAGAATTTGGGATTTGCAGGATCAGTTGGAAAACATTTCCCACCTGCAAAAAAATACGCTTTTAAAATTACAAAGGCAAATAACACAAAACTTCTGTATTATTAGACCTCCCTTCAGTGTTGCCAAGCAGGGAGCACACATGTGAAGGGAAGTATTATAACTGCAGATCCCAATTTCCCATAAACACCCAGGCTGGTATTGCAATCATTTTTGCAAAGGCTGTGATGAGAGTGGAGGCAGACAGTAGGCCCAGGACCCTGTTCRCCATGCTGGCACAGACTGGTACCTAGCAAGGGGCACCAGGACCACAGCCCTCTCAAGCATCTCCTAGAGATGGACACTTCCTAGACCAGTGCTTCTCAGATACATGATCCTGTATATATTCATTTTCTTACATATCTCTGCTCCTCTGCTCTTCTTCAAATCTGCCGATTCCCCAGGCAGAGCCAGCTCCTGCTGGACTTCATGTAAGAAAAACTACTTGAGATTTCAATCCTGTGCTCAAGGGAAGCACCCAACCCGCCCAGGACAGTTCCTCCTTCAGCTAATGCTGTCAAACCAAACTGGAAGTAGGCTACATATATGATGAGCGATGCCATTCTCAGAGGGCCCCATGATGCCAAGGGAAGTCTTTCCATGTGGTCCCATGGCTTTTGGTTCAAGCCTCCAGTCTGCTCCGAAAGCCTCAGGAATACACAGGTCAATGAACTGCAACAATTTTTCCTATTTTGCACCAGGCAATTAACTATTTTGCTACTGAATGGAAAAGGCAATTGAGGCATTAAGAGACCTTCTCCCACTGACATTGGTCAAAAATTGAATGAACTTTTCATTTTCTAAGTTTATTGAGCTTTATACTTTAATCATATCATTGCAGCTGTTACCCTATGCTCAACATCACTCCTGGGGGACAGAGAAGCACATATGATTTACAAGAGTTAAAGAGATTTGTGTTGTTACTTTCATTTTTTATTAGCTCTCATGAACACTACTGCAGCTAAAGGTCTGTTAGCATTTCCATTAAAAAACTAGATTTTCAGCAGTTTATATCTCAACTGTAAAAATTCACTCCAGCCTGCAACTGGCAAACAAATTCTTAATTGAGGAGTAAATTGGGATTTTTTTTTGGTTGGTTGGTTGGTTTCTTATTTTTTGTTTTATTTATTTCATGCATTTAAAGGAGCTTAGGTTATTTGAAAGTTAAGTAGATACAACTCTAGAAATAAAGAGATAAGCAATTTAAGCTGCATAAAAAGGCTTTCTTTTCCAAAGGAAGTTTTGCAAACAAGCTACAGTAAACTACAACAAATATACCTTGGCATTTTAAAAACAAAATAAAAACAGGATAATCATTCACTTTTAAACATTTTTCTATTGGCATCAAAGTTCTATAAACACATTTCCACATCGAAGTGCATGATTGAACAACTGGCTAATTATCTGCTCATAAAGTGTGTCTAAATAACAKTTTCAGGTCTTGAATCGATATAATGCTTTAGGTCAGCTTCCAAATTTCTTCATCCTATCTCTTAAAAATAGAGGACAATTTCTATGTAGACATCTCATCAAGTACAGAAGAAGATGTAGGTATCTAGTTGAACAGGGAATTACGCCCAGAGTTTTCAAAAGGGTAAACTTCTTACATATCATTTGCATTTACAACATATCACATATGCAGCAGTTGCAGGCCAACCTCCCAGCTATCTATGGTCATTGTGTGGTTGCATTCAATAGCAATTTAGCTTTTCTGTTAAATGTACTTTGTAGAACAGATAGGCAGACTGACAGTAGAATAAACATGACCCTAAGGGCCATTGGTTTAACTCAGACAAGTGTGGGATCCAGGAAAAGTGCTGCAAAGCTGGAGAAGACTGAAAGAGTGTTGAAAATGTTCTCAGGCAAAGAAGAAAAACACAATATAAGTGGCAGAAGTCTGTGGAGAATAGTGGGGTGATTAAGAGAAAAGAAGGTCTCATGCTTAGTCATCATTATTCATACAACAACAAAAAAGAACAACTACAGAAAGGTAATGTAAACAGCTATGGAACACTGCTTTACACRTCTACATATGTTCTTGGGACCAGATGTGAGATAAGGAGAAGCTTTTCTCTGAAATTGATACTAAACATGGTGAGCAGACACAGGCATGCTAATGTATGAGCAACCTACTGTTAAAAGTTGTCTAACACAGGTCTTCTGAGCCAGAGACTTTCTTCAAGGTAATTAATCAAAGGAGACAGGTAAGAATGGCAGCTGCTGAAGTACAAGCATTCAGAGTTACAAGCAGTAATTGTGTAAGAGGACCTTAGTGTACAGCATTTAAGACAGCCCAGTGAGTTCCCTACACAGAGCTGATGGATATGCAACACACGCTGTTTCATACACAGCCTAGGGTACTGTGAAACAATTCCCCAGATAGCAGAGCTGAGCCCTGACAGTCAAGTAACTAAATGAGCCAGGGAGACATATAGCTTTAGCTTTTGTAACTAAAGGTACCCAATCACACACACACACACATACGCATACACACACACACATAAACACATATGCACATAATTGTTTGTCCTATATGCATGTAATGTCTGCTAGAAATATAGCATTTCAGGCATATATGATTTATTGTCAGTCAATCAAGGCATTTTATCACTGAAAATGACATCCAAACATAATGTTTAACGTACAACAAGGATATTTCAAAGCGTGCTGAAAACCCTATCTCTTCCTTCCTTCCTTCCTTCCTTCCTTCCTTCCTTCCTTCCTTCCTTCCTTCCTTCCCTCCTTCTTTTCTTCTCACTTGAAATACCTTCATCCCCCTGGAACAGTTTCATTCCTGGCAGAATAAAAGTCTCAATAATTTCTTCAGTCTTTGGTCATGTTCATACACATTGCATCACTTAGTGACAGGAGGAGATACTTAATACAATCAGAAGAATTAAAGAGAAAGCAGCCCTTGAATTAGCAAAGAGATTCCATGGGTGAAGGAAGAATTTTCTCAGTTTGCTAGTGATGGTTAATCCTGCTTTATGTCTTCAGTATAAGAACATCCTTTTTAGCGCTGAGCTAAAATACTGTGGTATCTTTGCATTTAATTCACTGAATGCAAAGTACTTCTTTGATTTCTTCTTTAGCAATAGTCTGCTTGCTATATATTTTATCTTGTGAACTCAGACCCTGATTTTATTTAGTTCATGTTTTGTTTTTACTTTGTAGTGAGCTGCAAACCAGTATAATGCAACACAGTTCCTAAAATTCCAGTTTTCAATAGTCATATAGGCATGTATTGCTTAGCTTGGATTTATCTCAAGCCCTAGATACTGCAGTCCAATCTGATAATGTGTGCAGACAGTAGACATCGGAAAATATGTCCTTGTGTAAACACAATATAGCTGAACCTGTTTGTCAGAATGGAAAGGTGTATGAAAGGACACTGCATTTGGTGCCCCAAAGGGAAAATATGATGTACTACCCAAGGCAGAGTATTAATCATAGCTGATATTTCTGGACAATAAAGTAGAGTAATCCTTGTGAACAATCTCTCTTCAAGGATAAAAAGGGAAAATAAGGAACTGGCAGTATTATATGAAACGACATAGCCTGACATAGGATAAAGCTAGAAGCATCTCAGAAATCCCATCTGGAAAACAGCTTAATAATTGTTACATGGTTTATTGTGGCTAAGGTAATTTTTTCTCCTGTTGCATCAGGGTCATTTTCTTGCTTGCACCACAGACACCTGGGCTCACTGTAGTGTTGGCAAACGTGTAGTAAGTGAAAGCACTTGTCCATTTAGACTTGCAGAGTTCACAAGGTTACACCATTTCTCCCGCAGAAGAGAAAATGTTAGTACAATTTCAAAACCCGCAGGAACTGGATGTGCAGACAGTGATACTGTTACCCACTCCTACAAGACACTTCAGCTGCTAGATGTCTGATATGTACCAGCATCATGTGATGAAATACAAATTACATGATGAAGCACAGCAGGTTCAGTTTTAAAGAAACATTTCTCTTCACGATGAATGTACTGAACAAACCTGGGGCCAACATACAACTTCAGGGCAGAAACAYTGCGAATAGAGGCAATGGAGGAGTTTCCTCAAGTTCTGACTATGCAGTGTCAGGAGCACAGGAAACTTCCTCTGACATTTCACAGAGGCTAAGTTCCTTTGATTATCAACTGTGCATAGTAAGTATGACACCTTTCTAAAAGCAGACAACAACCATATATTAAAATGGAAAGAACTGAGATGCTTTCCAACACAGTGGATCCGTATAAACCTAGGTTGAAAACAATGAAGAAAAAGAAATGCAAGAAATTCATTAAACTGAAGCTACACAAAAAGCACTGAAAATTTTGTACTTCTGAAAGCCAAAATCAACCATTTGTCATTCCCCCTGGAAAAAATCACCAAGTTTTTAGATTAGAAACCCTGGGATTTAACTCGTCTGGGACAGAAATTTGGCCACAATTCGCCAGGGTCAAAGAAAAGTTTCTGCTCTTCATCATCCTGATGGGAGGGATTCAAGATAGCCCATAACATTTCAAATGCATTATGGCTAATGCACAGTTTCAGATTCAAGATAAAACACATTGTTTCTTTCTTTGGGAAGTTTCAGGGTTCCATTGTACCTAACTTCTTGGTGAGTGAGTAAAAAGTGAGGGTGGAGGCTGGGAAATGCTTTTGGCCAGGAACACCTGGTGCTATGTTGTGGCTTTGCAGCCTTTCCTGCTGCTGCTGCCGACCATCAAAGGATCTCTGGGCAGCACTGGGCTTTCCCTGTCCCTCCTGCCTTCTCCATCCTCAGCACCTTCTCAGTCTTTTCCAACCTCACCCCCACCCCCACTGCCCTTTCCCATCCCCACCTTCCACAGAGGCTCCCGCCACAGCAGCGGGACGTACAGTACTGCACAAATGGTAGAAAAGGCTCCCATGTAAAGGCAGAGGCATGTTGGATACACAAACTGCCGCTGCSCAGGTCCTGGTCGCTCTTTGTGTGCAGTTGGGGTTGGCCAGGCCTAAGGAGGAGTGTGCCCAAAGCCTTTGTGCAGGACGGTCCGTCCTCTGACACATCACACTGTGCAGGCAAGGTCATCAACCTCCAGCTGGCCTAATCATTGGCCTCATTCCCGTCCTTAGTCAGAAACAGACACAAATTACACTTATGGTTTAAAAAAGGTACATGGGGCACATGTTGTCCTCAACGATATGTGGAGAAGGAAGCAGCAACAGGCCATCTTCAAGCAGAGGTGCTGCTTCCCCTTCCCTTGGTCAGCACAGCCCATGCTGAGAATATAGCAAATCACGTCTGGAGTTACAGATGGGACCTGAGCCCTTGAAAAGGGACCATCCTCAGTCACAGCCATTTACTGAGTGAAGGGCTCCCTCTCCTGCTGTCCCACCTCATGCCCCCAGTCTTCGTGACCCCCAGCTCCATATTCCAAGGAGTGGATAAGCTCAGGCTGCTGCCAATGTTACTACATATTCAGCAAGTGAAAAGCATGCTGTCAAGTGGCACCTTTCAAGCACTCCACAAATGTCATTTATTTTAAAATATTTGTTTGGGTTTAAATTTTTCATCTAAAATACAAAATTAATGTGGCAAACAGTGAAAGAGAGAAATATTTCATAAACACATTTACAAAGAAAAAAAGAGCTCTTCATATTGCTGCCTGACGATGGAGTGTTTTAAGAATGTTTCTCTAACATTTTCTTTGTTGTCTGATCCAGAGCTTAGTGTAGTAGGATTTAATTTTTAGTGTCACCATGAAATGCAGTGTGCAGCACATGAAATGTTAATGTAATGCATAAATGTGTAATTCAAAAAAACAAGGTGATGTAAACAAAGAAGTATTGAATCAGTGAAATATTCCACAGTTTGCAAGTGCCATTAGGCACAAAAATAATGGATTATTTCACCCATTCAAACTTTGACTTGGTTATCTCCCTTCTTTTCCTCTTTTAACATCTGAAGTTTCCACTCTGAACTGACGGGAATCAAATGTTCTTTAAGCCAAACTTAATATTGCACTGATTCATGCAAAGAGCACTGGACTTTCTATAGATGTGAACCAGTCTAACTTCAATGCCATCAGTAAAGCTACATCACTTAACACCAGCTGGAACTTAACTTYCTTGGGCAGGAAATACCAACTAGGGGCACTCCAGGACAACTAGAACTGTTAAACACCCCTTTCCTTCTTTCCAGTGTATGAAACTTAAGGGGTTATTTTATTTGAGATTCAACATGCTCTCATCTGCATCTTTTCCACAATACTCTTTGCACCTGGATTTGGATGACTGAAATAACCCCAGCATGTGGTAACTCCTGAGTTTCACCTTGTCTTAAGTCAGAATCTCATTCATAAAACCTACACTTTGCAAGATTTCAGCAAACTCCAAAAGCACATTGTCTCCTCCAGTGAAATGAGGAGGACAGTATTTTCCTGCTTCATAAATCTGTTATGAGGGTAAACGTATTAAATAGGCCAGGTTTACAGATACTAAGCAATATGGTCTTTTAAAGGTCTATGCTATAAGACAGAGGTATGAATAGAGTTCAGGATGACTTAGTACTGTAATGAATAAATAAAACAAGTATTTCAACAGGATGGTCAAAGTCAAGTGATTACAGCAACGTTACCCCATTTTTATGTTTGGACTACAGTTGTGCTGTCTGTAATCACACACTTAAATTAATTAAAACTGTTTATCAGCATAAGAAAAAAAATACTGATAGAATATACAACAAAACATTTTTTTTCCATTGTAATTGAATAACAATGATAAACATTAAGGCTGGGTCTACACCACTGGATTTTTCTGAATGGTAGAGGATGGCTCCTGTCTTTTTTGGAGCTAAATCTCTCTGTGGTTGACCATTCAGGTCCACACACTGCACAGGGCTTGGCCCAGCTCTCCTTAGTGCTTTTAAGTCACCACTGGGATTTTATCTGTGAACATTTTTTGTTTTCACTGTGCTTGAAATAGTAGGGCACAGTTATCAGAATGAGGTTTTTATAGTATCGTGTTTATGATAGGTGTTGTGTGGTCTGGGGCATTGTCCTGAGGGCAGATGAGGTCACTGAGGAGTGCAATATAGCATGATATGATGTATGATAGTATACAAATGACAGTATAACATCTATAGAGTAGACAGAGGCAAACCTGGTGAAATCTAATCCTTGTTGCTTGCACTGAGAGATCATCATAGTGTCCCATAGGGAACCAGTTTTTTCACTCTATAGAGGACCAGCAATGAGGTGCCATACATGCATTGCTGTTGTGGTTTAACCCCAGTAGGCAGCTGAGCACCACACAGCCACTCGCTCACTCCCCTTCTCAGTGGGATGGGGGAAGAATCAGAAGGGTAAAAGTGCAAAAACTCATGAGTTGAGATAAAGACAGATTAATAATTAAAAAGGTGAAGGGGAGGGGRGCAGGGGGAGAAGGAGGGGGAAAAGCAAAACCAAGAAAAACAAGTGATGCAAAAGAAAACAATTGCTCACCACCTACCGACCGATGCCCAGCCAGACCCTGAGCAACAGCAGCCCCTGCCAACCTCCACTCTGAGCATGGCATCATATAATATGGGATATCCCTTTGGTCAGTTGGGGCCAGCTGTCCCGTCTGTGTCCCCTCCCAACTTCTTGTGCACTTCCTGCATACTCGCTGGTGGGGCAGTCTGAGAAGCAGAAAAGGCCTTGACGCTGTGTAAGCACTGCTCTGCAACAACTAAAACATCCCTGTATTTTCAACAGTGTTTTCATCACGAATCCAAATCATAGCCAAATACAAGCCACTATGAAGAAAGTTAACACTATCCCAGGCCAAAACTAGCATAATTGCGAAAAGTCTCCTTCTCCTTGATCTATGACCAGGTGWCCCGCCTAGTGGATGAGGGAAAGGCTGTGCATGTGGTCTACCTGGACTTCAGTAAAGCCTTTGACACTGTCTCCCACAGCATTCTCCTRGAGMRGCTGGYRGCTCATGGYTTAGACAGGTGTACTCTTCGCTGGGTAAAAAACTGGCTGGATGGCTGGGCCCAGAGAGTTGTGGTGAACGGAGTTAAATCCAGTTGGCGGCCGGTCACGAGTGGTGTCCCCCAGGGCTCCGTTTTGGGGCCGGTCTTGTTCAGTATCGTTATCAATGATCTGGATGAGGGGATTGAGTGCTCCCTCAGTAAGTTTGCAGATGACACCAAATTGGGCGGGAGTGTTGATCTGCTCGAGGGTAGGAAGGTTCTGCAGAGGGACCTGGACAGGCTGGATCGATGGGCTGAGGCCAACTGCATGAGGTTCAACAAGGCCAAGTGCCGGGTCCTGCA
>JAYKAV010000911.1:409344-430449 GCA_035582835.1 Phoebastria nigripes | reverse complement strand
GATGATCTTAGAGGTCTTTTCCAACCTTAAGGATTCTATGATTCTAAGTCAGAGAATCAGGAGCCATTCATGTCTTTTTTCTGGTCTTGAACATGAACATGAGAGAAATGCAAAAGCTAGGATACAAGATAAGATAACTTCATGTCCTCTTTATATCTAAATGTATTGCATATTTCTCCTTGATTTATCTGTTTTAAATATCTGATTTGGGGAGTAAATTGTAAAGTTACATTTTCTAGCAAGAAGAGACATAAAATGATCTTTGGAGAAAAAAAATTAAAAGCTTAAAAATCCAAAATTTCTATTTTCTTGTATATTAGTAATTGAGTGTTTAAATATTTAACAGTGCATAATACATAGTGTTTATAATTTGAATTGATAGCCAATTACATAGGATGTTTTAATAGGCAGGTGGTAGTAATTGTTCATTTCTCTTCAAAAGGCAATGAAATTATCATAGTCATCACAATTAAGACAGTATAAAGATATGAAATCTTTTGATCTTCTTCTCTGTTGTCCACTTATTTCAAGAAAGTCATAAAAATAGCATTAAAAGTATTAACTTTGTATTACATGTGTGATATGTTCATATCTTTGTTTTATTCCAGAGTGCTTAAATCTTGACTTCCACTTTGAATAAATTAAAACAATTGCCTTAAATGTAAATGTCTAGCTAATTTTTAATGATATCTGGGCCAACACATTTGAAGCTAGAAATAAAGCCATAGGGCCACCATCTTTTTCACTTTTGCATATCAGAATTAAATTGACCTTCTCAATTTCTCCAATATTTTAGAGTCAGAAAAAATTGGAGCCTTGCAGCCAGACCCAGCTCAAGGCCTCCCACAGGTTACACCAAGTATCTCCCACAAATGGAAAGCTCACATCCCACAGCTGTCAGCAAAATTGAATCTGTCTTATCTGAGGTACTATGGGCCAGGACCTCTCTAATCAGGCAGCGATGGGCAGCCCAAGGTGTGAGCAGAGATGGGGACACTGGGGGTATCCCTAGAGAACCAGTTTCTCACTGCCAGAGGTKAAGCGAGAGGCAAGCAAGGAGATTTGTAACCACTAGCAGCAGCCACCTCAAACCCAGCAATCTCCTGCCCAAGCCACCTGCCCACTTTGCTTGCGCTTAGTGTGAGTCTCATACCCAGCCCAAATTTGATCTTCAGACCCAGATACTCCTCCCKGTGCTGTTGTATAGAAACTTTTCCAGGACTTATTTCATTCCCAAAGTATTAAATCCATGGCAAATTGATAATGTTTTCATTATCTGTCATATTAGTAGCAGCAACAGTAGCTGTGTTAGCAGTATACAGTAGCTCATGTTAGTATCTCCTAATTCCAGAGCCTTGGCAGTAAACACGGGAACAGGAAACATCCCAGTCGGTCCTGTGAGAGTACTCCAGCTTTCAGCAGTGCGGTACGTAGCCTTATCAGATTTCAGATAGCCCAGAGGGAAACACTGATGCAACTTCGCTGCTTCTCTGAAACTTGTTTTTGAAGGTCTTCCATTTCTTTTGCAAGAAAACTCGATAGGGTTAGTTTTAAGCTCCTGCCTTCTCTCCTGAGCTGTCTTTGACAACTCKGTCCGGAAACAGAATACTAAGCTCAGTTCTCAGTTGCAGTTACAAATCTCACTGGAAGTCATTGTACAAGATCAACTTCTGTGATATTTTTACTGTGCAACTTTAACCTTGCGACACAAGTTGCACAGATGGAATTGATTCCAGCAGTATTGTCTTGGATGTTTACGAGATCACACTTGATCCAGCAGTAGATTATGCAAGAGACCAACAAAGCTAAGTCCTGTTAGCTTAAGAAGGAGACAGTTTGTACCTTACGATACAAATCATAAGGTCAGTCTGGATTATCAGCTGGATTCCAAAACTTCTCAAGCATACTTTTTCTGTAACAGCCTGCTGGAGAAGGAGCATTTTTTTTTTTCATGTGCAAGTTATGCTTTACGTTGCACAGTGCTTTCTCCTGAGGTTCTACCTCTTAGAAGGACAAAACAGTCCTCTGAAGAAAATCTAAAGAAATATTTTTTCATTTCAAATAAATAATATTTATAATGGAATACTTATTTAATTATATTTAATTATTTACAACAATTCCTAATTTATTTATAATAATTTTTTTTAAAATAAAAGATTATCAAGTCAGATCACCTCTGGTCAGAACAGTTTCTATTCTGAAACTATTATATGTAAACAGAAAAACTGGTGATGAAGAATCRCAAGATCTGTTTGAGAGTATGGATGCTTCTTATTTCTTTCAGCTCCCTTTCACCTCTTTCACAAAACTCCTTTTACATTGCTCTTCCTTCATTTGCGTTTTCTCCTACTTCCCCACATGTCCTTTTCTACTTGTCTTTCCCTTGCTCTTCCTTTGAATTTAATCCTTTTTTTCTCTGATACAAGAAAAGAATGCTAAAAAAAATTCACAAATGTACCTCTATATTTTTCTGCCAAGCATTTAAGAAGAAATCCTCTGGACTACACTGATATTCACTGTGACCATCCACCTCTGTTTGTTTTCTTTTTTTTCTTTCTGTTCTCCTTTGTGTAACCGTTCTCCATTATCTGTCCCACTGCTCATCTCAAATGTATTGATCTCATGAGAAAGAAGCCACCTGAGAAAGCACCCTGAGTTATTTCCACTCCTTGCCAAACTATATTTTTCCCAGGGAAATGAAATTTCCCTTTCCAACAGGAAAGGGAAGTAACTGTATGCAAGATAGCTCCTGTTCCTCTTCTGTAGCTTTACCACAGCACAGTGAATCAGCGCTTAAGAAGGGTGCCGTTAAAAATAATAATTAACAGTGGTTGAGATATTTCCAACACGATGACTTTTCATTCAAAGCTGCTGCCTAGTGAAAAAATTTAACGTTTAGCAAACTTTTACCAAAAGCTAGGCAGATTTCCACCAGAAAMCTTCCCCTTCTCCCATCAGTTCACCTGACAACTACGGATCACCCTGCACTCTCAGAGACATGGTTGATCTCAGGGCTGGGCACCCCAGAGCCTTCAGGCTCAGAGGTGGAGGAAAGCTCTGATCTGAATGAGAATTCACGGTGTGTCTGAATTCCCCCCAGTCTCAGATCTGATAGCCCAAAATGCCATGAGAGACCTATAGCAGATCACTGCAACCCCAGGATGCAAGGGGAGTTATTGGTTTAGACAAACGATATTTAGATGGTGGCTTACTCAGACTCTGCCTTGTCCTTTCATGCAGTCTGCAGGTTATCTAAGCCACTACTTTCTGAGTAGAAGTTGCAAGATTTTACAAGGAGTGGAACAATGGCATGAAGAGGTGTTTTGTTTCTAAACTTGTGGGATTAGTAAACCCGTTTTCATTGAAAAATATTTAACAAAACCCAGAGAATCTCTAAATGCTTGCAGATAATTGATATGAATCAAGCCATTTAGTCAAATAAAAAAGCCCATTCAAAAGCATTTCTGTGCAACAGGGTCCTGTTTTATTTATTTATTTGACAAGTCAATACTGTGCCTTATGCGACATTCTCCAGGACTCTGTCTACTAGAGTTTCAAATGACTCAAGCAGCAATGGGCCTACACCGCATCCTTTGGAGGTGATTTCACAAACCAGAAGACCTCAGCCTAAAACGCCGCCTCCAAGGTAATCTTTCACTCTGGCATACCCTGCCAGCCTTCTTGCAGCATGACCAAGAAGCTCCACTCATACCTCACATAAGCAGGTGAAAATCTGATGGCAGGGGAGGTGCTGTCAGCTCCACAACATTTATAACATTTTGGTTGTGAGATGCGCTCCTATAATTGTTGTGCACTGAAGCTAAACTATGGGTTGCAGGAAGGAAAGGACAACCCTGCTTAGACTTTTTGTTCAGTTTTGGAAAGGATGTTTTTAAACCGAGGAGGGAAACGGCACAAGCCTTGACATTTRTAGTCATAAATTGAAACACTCAACAAACAGGCAGGGATGTTTAGCCCACTAGAAAGAAGGGATTAAGCAGGATCCAGTCCTGAAGGACTAGATCTTTGAATTTGATTTGGGCTTCCTAACCAGAAATGCTACAGAGACACTTGCAGATATGAGGATAGTAACAGAGTGCAGAATGGTATGGAGAGAAATGAGAGGAATCTGGAAGGCAACCAAATAACGCTGCCTACATATATCCCCCACAAGTACTGAACATCTGCAGGAGACACATTTGTAAATGGATCAGAGCCCTGGAATAGTTAGCGAATTCTCCGTCTCACTGCAGTGTATAGAATAGATAAATAAAGAGCGGGCATATGTGATATATATTTAGATCATGCATTAGACTTTAAAATCTCTGTCTAACTGAATGCATTAGCCTGTATTTTCTGTTTATGTCTCTGGGATGCCATGGAAACACAGCACTGAATCCTAATGGGTCTCTCCTGGCAATAAATAAACAAAGTCTTTGTCTATTCATGTTTCAATTTCTTTCTTTTTCTTTTTTTCATGTAATTTACAATTTCAAAAGGAAAACAGACTTACCCCCACCCATTCTCTTTGGTTGCAAAGCGTGCTGAAGATAAATGTAAAATGCACCTTCTAGTGGCCACTGCAGCTTTCTATACAGCTGCTACTACCATCAGTAAGTAGTGAACGCCGCCTATTTGTGTTGACCTTCCTTATAAGGAAAAAATGTGGCCTATATAATTAAACCTTGAGTCGAGGTTCTTTCAGTAAATTGCAGCCTAACCTAAAGAGCACTTAATATACTTGTTGAAATTGAAAGCTGATACATAAAAGAGCAGACATAAAATCTGTTCTTTTCCTTACAAGTCTAAGAGGCTACAGTCAGTCCCTTTTTATATAGACAGTAACAATGTTCATTGCCTTTAAACTGCTCCTCCAAAGCAATGACACACTATCACTTCCCGTGCTCCAAAGCTTATTAGAGCGAACCGAAGCAATCATCCCCATCAGGCTAACACACAGGAGCAAGGTGAAACTCTAAGCACCAAGTGATAGAAATACTGAGTATCACACAGCATCGGTTTGCCATCTGGCACCTGCTGTCCCTGTCTGAAATGAATAAAGTCATCGAGAGGGGATGTTGTGCAGTAACATGAGTAATAGAAAGACTGATAATTATCTGTGTGGAGAAGTGGGCAGATTTAATTAGACTACTCAAATCTGAAGAGTCAACTGAATCCAAAGGCAGTAACCTCGGCTGTGGAGGGCAGCCATATGGTTGCTCTCAAGCTTTCAGGTCAGACTGAAATTCAACAGGGACCTTCGTAACTAATTTAGAAATGCAGTGCCATGTGCTTGACTCCACATCTGTCAGCCAGTTCTTGGGCAAGAACGACAACAATACCAGGTATGCAGCTTTGGTGCAATGCATGCTACAGTCCCTGTTGTACCAGGTCTGAATAACAAGCTGGCTCCTGTGGGCCTTTCCAACCACCCCAGCAGAGACAGCAGGTCAGCCCTGGGAAAAAGGAAGCAGGAAGAAGGGGCAGTGTACAAAATGCCCTTAAGGTGCCCCTCAGGCACTCCAGTATAAGGGTGAAACTGGGACACGTTATAGCAGCCTTGAGTCTCCAAAATACACAAGGGCTGCTGATGAAGTGAGGCAGATCACCTGGGTTGTGCAATTGATGTTAGTATGAAACCAATTCATATAATGATAAATTACTGTGCAGGGGACCAGGTGGTGGAGAAGCAGTCTTCAAAATGACAGGTGCAGCATGTGAGTCTTGAAAACCTTCTCTCTTACCCATCTCCCAAAGTAAGTATATGCACATAAAAGAAAATTCATTGATTTCTTTCCATTCCTGCTTTTATTTTTTCTGCTTGCAGAGGAATGGAAACAGTTGTTCGTTCATACTCAGATTTTACTTTTTTTTTAACCTGACCAACAGGCTAGGATAATAAATATTTCAACCTTAAGAAACAATAATATACTTAATGGTTTTCTGGTTTTCCCTGGAAAAAAAAAAAGAAGGAAGTTGTCAGAACCCACATAGTGCATAAGGGAACAGTCAGACTGTCACAATATATACTACAGAAAGAGCTGCTAACAAAGGAACTAGTCATGACAACCGGACAAGAAAATTAAGTAGATAGGTGGACTTAATCCAGTCTGTTGCTCTAGCAGTTGCAAACTCTCTAAGGCCTTGATTGCACTTCTCTTTTGGACATGATGTTGTGCCAGAAGGCAGTAGACTGTGAGGAATCTACCATGCAGGGAATGACCAYTCTCATCAACTGCCCTCCTCCTCCTGTGTCACGTATGGCTATGGCACAGTAGCTTCCCCTGTTCCTGGCCAGCAAAGAGAGGGAGCAGATGCTCCCCGAGGAAGTAACTTTCTATTTGAGGAGGTGGCAGCAGTACAACAACCCAGGACCAAAAGTGAGGCTGGATGCAACAGAATTTTGGATTTTACAGTTGGGCTGGAGTCAGAGACAGATAGGAGGGAGCAACACAGTGTGAACTACTCTCAGCCCAGAAAGCTACAAATTCCAGTTTGCCACTAGCAGACAACCCAGCTAATCAGGGCTTCCCACACCTTAGTCATCTGGGAGAGCCATTAAAAAACATGGCACAAATAGGACTGATTAATATTAAATTTTAAGTTGTAACTGGTTAAAATATGGTACTTGGCTGCAGCCACCTTCTCCTATTTTGCCACCCTGGTTAGATACAAATTTTACAGTAGTGACATGTCCAAGTGGTGGGGTCAAGAGATCCTGCTGTCTAAGGCACTTGTTTTCAACTAGTGGAGATATGGCAAAAATTGCCATTAAAACAGGAATTGTTCAGAAATCACTCAGGTACTTGTCAGAGTCTGCTTCTTTCAGTGTTTGTGTAGCTCTAGATTATGTGAACCTCTGTATGACACAGCAGTCAGTCTTATGCTCTTGCCAGATGCCTTTTAAATGTGTAGTTCTTCACACCTTGTATAAGTGGTGAACACCAACACAGAACAGCTAAAACAATTACAGAAGATTCCAGGGATTTTGGACTGGAGCCATCTGCAAATGTACAAAAAAGGCATGACCTAATCCCACCTTCTTTGACAGAGGGAGCCAAATAGCAACTCTGTCAATTGAGGCCAACAGAGTCAAAATTTTTTTTTCAATGGCTTTTTCAGGGGAAAAAGAGAGAGAGACAGGCGGCTACACAAAACTGTTACACTGCATCAAGTGCTTGCTTCGAATTCRCATGCAGCACTGTTGTATCACAGAGAGTGTCATGTTTTGCCTGCATTTACCCTCTGCCCCTTTTTTTATTAATATGTCCAGGCCAGGTTGTTAAATACTTTAAAGTAGTGGCTGTGAATATAACTCAGATTACTTTTAACATTTAATGTGCAGCATGACAAAACAGCATGATCTAATCGTTCTGATGATAAATGCTGCAGAAGGATAACATCAACAACAACTTATGTTTACTGGTGTATGGCATTTTTCATCACTAGAGTTCTGGGTGCTTCCCAGCTCTTAGAGAAAGCTTGACTCTTGGTTGGGTTTAAAAATCTGAACTGAAATCTGAATTTTTATAGGTGTTTTCTATCTRCATAGTGAAGCTTTGGAATGTTTAAAATGCAGATCTTCATCCAGTTTTGTGACTTGCATGTTACCTGAAGAGCTTACCATCTATGTATGTGACAGAATTACTCTCTCATCTTCCTACAGAGTCCTATGGCTTCTAACTCAGTAGCATGTGAAAGCAGACAAACCTTCTCTTCATTGCTATCAGCATACACAAGTGAGTTTTATATCAGATATATGTGTCTCATTGTAATCTCTACAGGGGCTCTTACACTTCACTGAAACAATTCCTCTGATCATGCCCTTCTTCCCTGCCCTCAGCCCTGCCTATTAAGACCTGGGCATATGGCTTCCAAAAATTCTGTAAGGCAACATGTTCTTTTTATGCAAATACCAAATAATTACATCATTCACACATTCAGATCCTTCTTTTCCCTATGCACTTGCTTCTCTACTGCTTCGAGTTCTGTCAGTTCTCCTCTCCATGCCCCACCAACCATATGCATAGCCCACACATTAAGCTAAATGGCTTTGATGTCAGAAAAATACTTTAGATGAATGTTTTTTCTCTAGTAGGATATTTTTCTCAGTGCTTTGAAACAAAAGGCACCATGTTTCTGATGCTCTGTGTTTAACACCTCTGACACACAGGGGCAAATCTGTTACACAAGATCACCAGGAGCTTCTGAAGCTCTATGGAGTGCTTGCCAGAGCTGTCTGGTGCTGATGACTCATATCTGTGAAATTGAGCTACTCCAACAAGGGCCAAAGATAGGACATCTATTCCTCTGCCTAATTTAGTCAGCCATCAATTGTACTTCCATATTTTCCTCTATTCTGAGGACTTCATGCCTTAGTTCTTAAATCAAAGGGAGATATTGTCAGATAGTTGCATTGTTTCATATTGTTTATCGTACTCCCACTGTTTCAGACGGTAATATCGTTAAAACATATACATGTATATTCACATACACAAATTACTTAAACCTCATAACCCCATCCTTATGCCACACTAATTGTCTATTCTCAAGCTGTGCTTTTTGAATGTATCCACATCTGATCCTTTAAAAACACTTCTGAGACTTAAACAATTGATGTCAAACTGACTGGTCTAATTTCCTGCAATTCTTCCAGATCCTTTTCAAAAGTAATTGGGGTGTTGCATTAGTTATTTCTCTGGCCTCCAGAGACTTGTCTTATTTTCTAAATTTTCTTTAAGTTTTTCTGCTATCTTCCTCTATTTGCCTGCATCTTGTACCTGGTCAGATTCAAGACCCTTTAAAGGGTTCAAGACCCTTCAAGACACCATCAGCTTAAAGATCACACTCTGTCCACATGCTTTTCAACTCCTACTGTTACAAATAACACCAAAGGCACCTAGAATCAAAAGAGACTAGAGAAAATTATACCTCCATTTTCTTTACTTTGTACACTTCAAAGTACTTCCTTCTGCAGCTAGTTTTATAGTTTTCCTTATTTTAACTAGTTTCATGTGGGTTTTGTATAGGTCACTCAAGCAGCTGCAGGAAACAGAACAGCACAGTTTAAAATAAGAAGAAAAAAGATTAAAAACACCTGGAGGACCTGGGAACAAATGTAGTGGCAGGAACTGTTTTTAACTCATTTTCTAAGCAGACTAGATTTGAAATTATTATCAGCCCTTCACGTGGAAAGGGAATAGGTGACAGCAATCTGTGCTGCCAAAGAGGAACGGTGCTGAGACCTACACAAGATATGTTTTTAAAGGTCCCTTGCAGACCCACACGGCAGATGAAAAAGGCCCCACAACTTGTCTGCCTCTGTGGAGTTATGTTCTGGACGCACAGCAGCTACCTGGTTGTCTAAGCATCGGTGTGATCCCTTTTCCCTCCCTCTCTTTGCTGACCGTAAAAGTTCTCATTTGCCATTTACCTACCATCCCACTGCCACAGCACCAAGAGAGCTTCTGAACACAGAGCAGCACATTCCGCATCCCAGATTGGGCAGCCTGGACACCTTGCCCTGGGAGCTGCTATCCACAAAACCATTGGGGCTCCCCACAAATTCCCCAGCACAGGCAGGATGACTAGCATCTCCTTTGTAGATCTGGCCATCATGGACACCAGCTGTCCACCCACATCACAGAGAAATCCGGGATATTTCTTCCCAGGAGATATGGCCTGAGTGGAGCTAGGCCCACTGTCCTTCTCCCCAAGCAGCAGGACTGGTGCAGCTTCAATCCCTGAATATCTCCAGTCAACAGGCTTTCACAAACAGACCATTTTCCCCTTCTCTTCAAGGCCTCTACACTTGGCACAGGCAGGGCACTCCAGCCTGGGGCGTACTTTCTAGATGTTCCCTCTGGTGTATCCCTACATAACATTGCCTGCAAGATCTGGACAAAATCTAATACCAGAAGTGCAAGGTGATTAGTAGCAATAATTTCTGCTTGGAATATTGCAATTAGAAAGGAGTGGAAATATCTGGTTTTATGAATTTAGCACAAACTCATGCTGTACTGTCAATATCATCTGACCAAGAAAGAAGGCAAATGTGGTCCTACCTGTATTAGTCTATATATTTCCAGTGGAGATAGAAAGTTCGTTATACAAAATCCTAGTGAGGACTCTTTGTTTTTCAGTTCTGGTTGCTTGTGTTTGAAAAAGAGAAATTCAAAAAGATGATGCAATGTAGTCCTAAGATATCAAAAATAGTTTTGAATAACCTTAGCTACCAAAAGCAGCCTACCACACAGAATTAGGACTCCAGCTCTAGAGGACATTTCAGATGAATTATTTGTTAAAATTTTATTTTTAATTGCTTAATACATTTCCAGGGAGTTGGTATTTCCCAATAAATAAAGAACTAACTAAAGTTCACAACATTTGGTTTTGTACCAAGTTGCAACCACAGGATTTGCTCAACARGGGAACATCCCAAGTACTGAATGTAATGGATTAATTTACTTTAAAATATTTCAATTCACTTCAAAATTTCAAATCAGATTTCATCTTCAGTATTTTTGCAGATGGTTTAGAACTTAGGTGATACTGGKTTTTTTGAGTGGGTGGGTGGTGGTTGGGGTTTTTTTCTCTTCCTCCCATGTTAAACAATTTGAAAAGCAAAACTAAAGATATTTGATGATCTTCAAAATAAAGTATGTCTATGAACATGGGAGTGTTCCTGCACCCAAGTGGCAGGGGAGAAAGCTGGGAAGAATTATCAGTGTTGTTACTTTCAGAATATCTTACAGCAGTCAAAGGCATGAAAAGTGCAGGACCATAGTTTCCAATTTTTTGGTACAGAATAAATCAAGAAGTTCTGCCAACACAGCATTCGTTTTACTCACTAAATACAACAACTGAGACAACCATTGTATTTATTCAAATAGGTACAGCAAACCCTAGATCTCAGTTCCTTCAAATCTGGCAAGATGAGCAGTTGGGGAAAAGGTTTCTTCAAGTCTTGGTTTTCTATGTAGTCATTGCTTGAGACAGATAAAGAAACAAATGTAACCTGAAATGTTAGCAGTCTTCTTTTCTGAATAAATAGCATTTTCTGAAAAATGTGAATCTTCCCACTGTACTAAGCTGCTTTCTCAGTTTGTGTTTGCTTTTTATAAAGTTTTCCAACATTGCAATAAAATAATCATCATTATGGTGCCTTGATTTGAGTCTTGGAATAAGAATATCCTGAATCTCCATACATCATGTCACAGGAATCAGTCTTCCACGCAAACTAAAAAAAGTCCAAATATGAAACTCAAAAATTTTATTTGAATGGGCTTTGCTCAAATATACAAGCCACAGCAACCAGTGCTAAGTTCAGGACATTCATGGAAAAAAGTCATCAAAGGAATTTCTTTAGGAATGTTAATAACAGATAAATAATGATTGCTAGAAAAGAAATTGAATTTCAGTCTTCCCCATAACAACCACGGCAACAACTTCAGCTTTTAACTCACTAAGATRCATTTGAAAAATAATAATGAGAAATACTACGTTGTCCTTTTCCTGACCTCTTTCTACCAAACTAAACAGCTCAGATTTTGAATATTCATATTCAATAAATGGAATAAAGCCCTGAGTGTTTGTGCCACACTGTCTAATAATAGACACATTTGAGGAAATCATGTAGTTTGAGAGGAAAAAGAGGCTAAATTTAACAAATTATTCACCGGAGATTACTCACTTTTCTCTGATGAGAGCAGGAGAATGTGACAGCATGAACAAAGTTTATAAGCTCATTCGTGTCAGCTGAGCATAGTTTTATGTCAAAAAGAATGAATGATAAAAGCCACAAAGCAGAATATTAAAATAAATACCTTCAGGGGAAAAAGACAGCCAAGACTACAACAAAAGAAAAAGACAGCATAGATAGAGCCTCTTCTGAAAGTACAGCAAAGAATTCATCACTTTACTTTGTATTTCTAATTAAGAGAAACACAGGAAAGGAACAGAAATGTTGGTACCATCAAAACAGTAACTATTGTGCTTTCACAGCCCCCAATCCTTTAAGGAAGAAGACAACAAAAGAATGTGACACTATACCTACCACTAGTGCCGTATCTTTTCTTCGACCCAGACTCTTTTTCCACAGAGTATTGAACAGCACTGAAGCAACTGTGTCCAGTGACCAACTAGGTGAAGAGCTAACCAAGTATTTCACAAATAGTTCTTCATCACTGCAGGAAAGTGGAGTCAATTTTTGATTCCTTGTAAATTAAAGGTGAGCTTTGCCTTCAGTGAAGTCAGGAACCGTATCCTGATGCCACTGCCAATGGGCAGAAGGTTGACCTCAAATTCTCCTGGCGTACCTTTGAGAGACGAGTCCTTTGTATTTTACCCAAACACCTCTTGATCTCTCAGGTTTTGGTGTTAAGTGTTTAAAATTCTGCTCACTCACTAAAAAGTGATCTGAAGTTGCTTTTAATGGCCAAGTAAAATAGAATTTTATTTTCATTCCAGACAGTGAGTAACTTGATTTTCTGCCCAAGATGGTAATTTTTCAAGCTACTAGACTACCAACACTCTGGTAGTCTATGGCAAGTTTTTTCAGATGTCATGCTTTTGCTGGTGATAACAGCTAAGGAAATATGGCTCACTCTTCCTTGGCTTTACTGGATCTGCCTTTATGACCCCTCAAAACTCATCCACTCCCTTTCTGAGCAAAGAAAGAGATGGAGAAGTGAGGAAAAGAGTGAGAGAGAACAAAGTAGATTGAGAGGCTTTAACATTTGCTTGAAGGGGTATTGTCATCGTCATCCTGTTGTAATCCAACATGACAAGCTGAAAAGAGAGTGTTATTATACACTTGCTCAGAGGAGAAAGCAGAGGTGTCACATACAGAATAGAAAACAGGAATCATTATAGGATCTGGCCAGACTGTTCAATCTTTTGCCAAAGAAGCCCAACACCAACACTGAGAGGCCACAAAGTTGCTGGTTAGTTTACTATGTCTCACCTTGAGAACAAGAAGGAAGAAAAGATTACAAGAATGCCTTCTCCAAAATGAAACTACCAAAGCATTTCCATATATAAAATAAAAAATCTCAAGGAAACAGAAAAAAAAAAAAAATGCACAGGTTACGGAATTGTGAGAACTGCCAATGTGAATAAGAAAAAACTTCTGGTCTAAGTAAGTATATAATTTTTCTTTCTCCTCCCCACCCCAAAAACATCTTTGGGGCTGGAGTTTCTAATACTTGTTTTCAGGCTGTAATTGAATTCTTACTGAAAGAGCGAAAAAGGCATCTAATTGATACATACCTGAGTGGGCCACATGTAGCTATATCAGAAAAGCCATCTTTTCCTGTAATCACAAAGATCCTTCCCATTGCTTTTCTCTGGAATCAGTGAAGGATGTTTTGCCCACTGCTTTATGGCACTTCAATATTTACTGTTTTCTAATTTCTGAAACTTTCAACGGTTAGAAATTTTCAAAGATAACTCTTTGTCATTCAAAATCACCATATAACATCTCAGATGTCTTTTACCAGCTGCTACTAAATTCTTTATTGATGACCAGTGCCTGTTAGAGGCAATGTCTTATGACCTTGGATCTTGCTGAGTTTGCAGAGGCTTACTTAATACCTTATCCCAATATGACAGACCTTTATTTCTTCCATTACTTCAAATCTGAACACTCATTTAAGTCTTTAGAAGAGATAAGGAAGTAAAAGGAAAAAATATCTGAATTAAAAACTAACTTGATTTTTTTTTATTGGCCCAAACCAGTGTGAAAGAGAAGCAGATAAACTTCAAATTAAGAAGCAAAATGCACATTTGTGTTTTTTGCTCTTTGCACAGCATACATAACATGAAGATGCCTGGTAAGCACAGCAGAATCCAAATATCTGGTTTATGAAATGTATAACAAAGATCTGTATACAGTATAAGTATTCTTATACATATGCAAAATATATACCCCGTGTACAATACCAGTACCCTGTCTGGCAGTAAGCTGGTGTCTTCTGAAACCCAGGAGGCACCTGAGGTTCCCATTCTATTGTTAACAGCTATGGCCTCAGTCTCCCTCCTTTAGGGCAAATTGTCTTGCAACCAGAGGAAGCTGTGAG
The DNA here is from genome assembly GCA_035582835.1 of Phoebastria nigripes. Taxonomy (NCBI): domain Eukaryota; kingdom Metazoa; phylum Chordata; class Aves; order Procellariiformes; family Diomedeidae; genus Phoebastria; species Phoebastria nigripes. The sequence continues at coordinate 416,371 of JAYKAV010000911.1, read as the reverse complement.
AAAGCCGGCTGAGCTTGGTAGGAATAGATGATACTAAGGACCTTCTCCTTCCTCACAGACAGCCCAGAGGGAATGATGTGGGAGAAGCAGCTGGAGCAGAAAGCCAGGGCACTGGAGGGGTCTGAAATAGCCTGAAGCTTCCCTTGCTCTAGGGCTACTCAGGGGCTGGGTTGGCTGAAGGGTGACCCCAAAAGATTTGTGAAGCAGTCTAGCAAATGACTTCAAGTCACCTCAGGACAAAAAGGTCAATGACAGGCCCACACAGCATTCATACAGATACTCCCAATCTAACCAGTCCAGGTTACATAAGGTTACAGAGTCTGAACAGAAATGTCATTATGCCTGACAAGACTACTTGGCAGGGGGCAGAGAAAACGGTCAGCATTTTACACTTTGTACCTCATGCATTTGGTAGCAGCTAGGACAGTTCATGAGTTGAGTCATCTTTTTGTGGCATTTGCTGTGATACAGGATACACCACTAACAGCAATAGACATTCGAGCACTCACATAGGATTACAGTGGAAACCAGATACATGATACTACAGAAATACATCAAACATTCATGCCTGGCAGGCTTGGAAAACATTAGCTCTAACTTAGACAGCTAGCTTAGATGAGCTTCTGCTTTTGCATGAATTGACCCATTCTCAGTGTCCCTACCTTTAAAATGAAGTTAAGTGTCTGCATGATTATTTTGAAAGGAATTTGCTTTTATAGGGAGATGACTAAATTTGAGCTAAATCGTGATAGCCCTTATTTGACAGCTTCTTCCCATACAAGCCTTTTTTCCAGCTTGGATGCCAGGCTTAATGTGGGACAATGAAGCAGAGGGGGAGGAAAGGGCAGGTATAGCCATGCCTCTATCCACTCTCTTTTCTAGCCAAAGAAGCCAGAGAATAAGTTGTTCTGTGAACACAACATGAGAAGCTTACTCCATGAAGAAGAGTACTATGGCCTGCTCCTCCTTCGCAGAGCAGTTAGGCCTCTGAAAATCAGCATTCATTCTCTGCACTGATCCAGAGGTGATGCAGACCACTCCTCACCGTGAGTGGACATTTTACATTTTGTTTCTGGTCTTTTGCTACTCTGCTTTTTATGCAGTTCACATCTAGGCTTAAATTCAGACTGGTAATGCATGGATGCTCTGGAAGAAAAATATTTTGAGGGTCCAGCTGCCTTCTCCCTATCTTCTGAGCACATCCAGGAATAAGAGTCAAGACCAATTCCACCCAGCAGTAAAACAACATGATTAGTAGACCAGGCTGAGATAACATACAACAAGGATTATTCAGCCATCAGGGAGTGAAGCCTGGGAGTTCAGTTCTGTGCTCATGCTCTTCACAGACAATATTGCACTGAGTTGCAGGTCAGGGTGCTCGTTTGTTTGGACCAGCAGTATGTAGCATCACAAATTTTCTTCCCTGTGGATTCCCAGATTCATTCTGTCCCATGCTGGCTGCTCTCTTCCCACCAGAAAAGAGATTTTCTCTTAATCCGTTTTCAAGTTATTGCAAATATTTGCAATCTATTGGAATACTTGAGCTTTCCATCATGGAAAAATCTGCTGTTAGAAATGRGTGAAGCAGGTTGGATAAATCAGAACTGAATGTGATGATTCATCAAAACTCAGACTGCAGAAAGTCTTTGTTGACTTTCTTGGTAAAGATTGGGTGAATTTTTTAGGTTAGTTGGTTGTTTTTAAAATATGTCCAGTGTTAAATTTTGTCAACAGTATTAGAGGCAATACCCAAGTTACCCAGGCCTGAAAAACTCAGCAAGTTTAAAGGCTCATTTTCTAGACCAGAACAGAGACCTGGCTAATGTAGACTGAAACAACAGGAGTACCTTAAGTTCTGTCTGCTTCTCTTTAAAGCCTTCAAGATTTTCTTATTGTGAATTATGATAATACTTTCAAGTAATTTATGTACTGTGTGTATGGTAGCATTGCTTCTCTTGGTAAAACAGATTTTTTGTTCTTTCCGGTCCTCCGAACATCTCTCACAGTAGGTTTAAATTCCTGGGAGAACAAGCTTTTAGTTGTTATGCATCTACTATGAGCTTTGAAACATATTCCCACGAGCCACTGGGGACATGATATCCCTGATGGATTTAAGACTAGCACTGGCTTGTCTCTTGACTTCAATGTTTTATCTGCTGTGTACATAACAACTTTGCAGGCTCGAGGAGTTCATGTACTGTCCTCTGTCAACATATCTGCCTTATGGATACACTTAACTGAACTAATGCATTTGATCATGCAACTGTTGAAGGTTTTTATGTATAAACTGCATTCTAAACTGCATCAGTGATGTCAGTTAACCTCTTTTGAGGCTGAGTCATTCTATTTCATATTCTCTGTTTTTGGAGGGAAGACAATAGTGTTGGTGTTATTCTTAGCTACTATTAGAGCTGGCTAGAGAACAACAATTCTATTTGATGACAACTTTCAAAGTTTCCAATTTTTTTCTTCCTCTCTGCACTGGAATAAAAAAGTCTTTTGAAGGTTGCAGTGAAGCTGCATTGTGGTAAACAGCCATTTTTAGACTGAAAAAGTTGTGTGCTCACTCTTTCTCTCTCTCTTTTTTCTCCAGAAAGTCCATCTTGAATTTATAAAACCATATAGTTGTAATTTCAGTCAAAACCTATGAGGTTTTATAAGAATTTTGGTGTTGGCTACAAATCACAACTGCAGGAAAACACTTAGTCCTAGTCTTAGGAAATCTGTCTTCCTAATCACAGAAACATAGAATGATAGAATATCTCAGGTTGGAAGGGACCCATAAGAATCATCAAGTCCAACTCCCTGCTCCTCACAGGACTACCTAAAACTAAACCATATGACTAAGAGCATCATCCAGACGCTCCTTGAACTCTGAGCATGCCATGACCACTTCCCTGGGGAGTCTGTTCCAGTAACCAACCACCCTCTCAGTGAACCTTTTCCTAATGTCCAATCTGAACTTCCTCTGACACAGCTTCATTCCATTTCCTTGTGTCCTATCACTGGTCACCAGAGAGAGCAGATCAGCACCTCCCCCTCCTCTGCCCCCACTGAGGAAGTTGTAGACTGCAGTGAGGTCACACCTCAGCCTTCTCTTCTCCAAGCTGAACAAACCAAGTGACCTCAGCTGCTCCTCAGAAGTCTTGCCCTCGAGGCCTTTCACCATCTTGGTCGCCCTCCTCTGGACACACTCTAATAGTTTGATGTCCTTCAATTGTGTGCAGTTTTGGGTCCTTTGAGGCACCCAAAACTGCACACAGTACTGGAGGTGGGGTCACAGCAGTGCAGTGTAGAGTGGGATAATCACCTCCCTCGACTGGCTAGCTATGCTGTGCTTGATGCACCCCAGGACACAGTTGGCCCTTTTGGCTGCCAGGGCACACTGTTGACTCATATTCAACTTGCCATCAACCCAAACCCCCAGATCTGTTTCCATGGTGCTGCTCTCCAGCCTCTCATGCCCCAATTTGTATATATAACCAGGATTACCCCATCCCAGGTGGAGAATCTGGCACTTGCTCTTGTTAAATTTCATATGGTTGGTGATTGCCTAGCTAGCTAGCCTATCCAGATATCTCTGCAAGGCCTCTCTACCCTCAAGGGAGTCCATGGTTCCTCCTAGTTTAGTATCATCAGCAAAGTTACTTAATGTATGTTCGATTCCTGCGTTCAGATCATTAATAAAAACATTGAAGAGCACTGCCCCTAAAATTGAACCCTGGGGAACCCCACTGGTGACTGGCCACCAGCCTGACGTAACCCCATTTACTATAATCCTTTGAGCCCAACCCATCAGCCAATTGCTCATCCAACGTATTATGGACTTGTCTAGCTGTGTGCTGGACATTTGGTACAGAAGGATACTGTGAGAGACAGTAACTGACAGAAGAAGTTTTCCTGAACTGAAGCAGAACAAGCCCAATCTTTTACTGAAGACAGAGGTTGAATTTCATATAGTTCCCAGCACTTAACATATAAACATCTTGTTTTTTGTCCCAAGCAGTATCAGTTACTGCTCTTACTTACTTACATCGGTTACCACTCTTACTGAAAGAGTGGTTAAACATTGGAACAGGCTGCCCAGGGAAGTGGTTGAGTCACCATCCCTGGAAGTATTTAAAAGACGTGTAGATGAGGCGCTTAGGTACATGGTTTAGTGGGCATGGTGGTGTTGGGTTGACGGTTGGACTCGATGATCTTAGAGGTCTTTTCCGACCTTAATGATTCTATGATTCTATGGTTTTCTCAATATAGTTGAGGTTTATTGGATAGCAGTTGTTGCCCCAGCTGGCACTGCCTAGAATCATAAAAGCATTGTTTTCTCTGCTCATTTTCTTCTTAGTGCAAGTCAATATATGTTGTTGCATACACGATAAAGAACACTACTACTCCTTTCGTTCTTAGCTCAGAAAGGCATATTTTTTAAAAAATTACCTAATTGTTTTCCAAAACTGGCTATTATCAGGCTTGCAATGACCTGAGATGTGTCTCCTAGGACAGTATTGCTCTGTGGTTTCATGGCACTGCAGCTGCACTTGTTAAAAAGAGAGTTCTGGACAACACACACTTCTGAATCTTCCTCTGCCTCAGCTTTAGAACAGAGACTGGATTTCTAGTGTTAAAAGTGAAATGACATTAACTTTAGGCCATCATAAATCTTGCGTTCACCAAATGGGTAGAACACTACAAATTTTCCCAACATCAACTGTGTTCTTTTGACAGAAATGCAGTGCAGTTAATGTCTACTGCGGATAAATTGTGGATTAAGTCACATTGCATCCTTCAGGTTTGTGATATTCAGCCCTTGTGGGTTGAACTGTTTTACCCTGCACATCACTGCTGTCCTTTTAAATGGGTAATATGTAAATTTTTCTGACAGGATTGCATATTGTAAACTCCATGACAACAGGATTTTTTCCCCTTTAAGTTAAAATATAGAAATGAAGCTGTATTTACTGACAGTATGAAGTTTGTAATCCGTTCCTTAAGGTAACAGAACTGTATACTTCCAGTTGAGCATATCTTCTTTTAAGTTATGGCAAAGTGCAATTACAGTTTAAAGGGAATATTTATGTACATTAGTTAACAACATCATTGCAACTTAGTGCTCACACATCAACACTTAATTAGTGTAAGCATAAGTGACATAATTGCTACAAGACATGCATTACCCATAATGTGAAGTAATTTCATGCACTATGCACATTTTAAATATCTACTCTGTATTTTGCCAGGCTGGATTTTTAAATCAATAGGAGATGTTTGCATATAAAGACACCTTAACCTATTTTCCATTTTCCTTGAATGCAGAATGTTGTCCAGCAATAGAGCAAAAGCCCTTTTTCCCCCCAGGGAAACTCTAACCAACTTCCAATCTTCAAACTTGCAAGTTCAAAAATGTTTGATTTCAAAACAGCACAACTGTCTATGTGAACAGTATGGTAAGTTTTCTATTAAATAAACATATTTTTTGTGCCTTTTCCACAGAATTGTCAGCCTTAATATGCTGATGGTGTTCTTCTGTAAGCCTAACTATGCTTTTGTCCAGTCCTCGTCTTAGTGTGAAATGCTCTTGTTAGCTGATCAGCAAAGACAGTGGCCTCTTCAAAATTCAATATGTCCTGAAGAAACCCAACTGTTACGATAGCTACAAGAAACCAGTAAGCTAATGAGTAGACAGGGCATCCGGGACTACATTATGGATTTGTAAGTAAGTAGGTTCATATGTACAAACAAAAATGCAGCCATTCTTTCCCTGCTTTATTTTGTTTTCTACTTTATGAGAGGATTGTCTCTTGGATTTTATTTTCTGTTTGAGAGGGAATGACTCTACCATATTCTATCAAACATCAAATGTATTTTGCATACTACTACATCCTAAGAAAAAAGAAAACTAGTTTTATAATCTAAAGACAGGAAACAGAACATGTATGTGTCTTCCTTTGGGATAATTCACAGAAGAAGTTACATACAATAAAATGGAGGCAAGAAGGAACCACGCAGTTTTAGAAAGTTTTAATATTCCTTTCTCATGTTACATAAAGGGCTAGAAATCTTCAATAAGACTGCTGCCGCCTGCCTAAAACCTAATATCACATGCAGCAATTAGTGTTTAATAGTCCTGTTGAAGGGATAATCTAAACTTAAGACCATCCTTCCCTCTCGTTACCTACAACTTATTATAAATAAGATCTGAGGTTTAAATATCTGGAAGAGATTAGGATCAGATATTTTTCTTTACTTTTCTGGGAAGGGGGGGATGGGTGTAGTTAGCACAGTTGACAGAATTTTACATGTAATCATTTCACTGTTGCTCTTCCTTAGTCAGTTAAAGCACTTTTCAAGCTGGAGGAAATTTTACCAAGGGAATATTTTCCTGCTAGAAAATGTTCTTTCTTATCATATAAAGTCTTCTTCAACAATACATCAATGTTGAAAAGTTTCTTTAAAAAATAGAGAAAAAATAATGATTAGACTGAGTGGTGGCATTTTTTTCTATGTTAGAGCTGACAGTTCAAATTTTTATTGCAAAAAGACTTTCATTACTGATTTTAATTTTTGTTATTATAAGCTGAATAAATCTTTTAAAGTAAAGACTAAAACTGAACATTTTTCTCTAAAACTGTTCTTTTTCGATGGTAATTCAAAAATATTAATGTCATTGCAATTTGCAATACTTAAATCACAAGAAAAAAGAAAATCCAGTGCCTGTACAAGTCCACCTGCAAGCTTACTGAAAGAATTTGTACAAATGCTTATAGAATCAAGACCTTCAAATAGTTATTTYGTTGCTTACATTAAGTCTAGTTTCTTTAGGCCATGACTTACCAAGAGACATTAACACAAACGTCCAGTGTTATAACTTGTTATTGTTTGAAAAAATACTTATGCATGTTGTCCTGGTTTCAGCTGGGATAGAGTTAATTTTTTTTTTCCTAGTAGTTGGTATAGTGCTATGTTTTGGATTTAGTATGAGAAGAATGTTGATAACACACTGATGTTTTTAGTTGTTGCTAAGTAGTCT
>JAYKAV010000911.1:369363-409224 GCA_035582835.1 Phoebastria nigripes | reverse complement strand
ACCGTTACGCGTGATGGAGCCCTGCTTTCCTGGAGATGGCTGAACACCTGCCTGCCCATGGGAAGTAGTGAATGAATTCCTTGTTTTGCTTTGCTTGCGTGCGTGGCTTTTGCTTTCCCTATTAAACTGTCTTTATCTCAACCCATGAGTTTTGTCACTTTCACCCTTCCGATTCTCTCCCCCATCCCACCGTGGGGGGAGTGAGCGAGCGGCTGTGTGGTGCTTAGTTGCTGGCTGGGGTTAAACCACGACAGCATGTGCTTATCTTAGAAATCTTTTTTGATTGTCATTGCTGTGAACCTTAAGATTTTGCACAAACTGAGAGTGTTAGTCAGTCATCAAAATTTAAGAAGATGTTGCAGCTAGAAGCACCAACCATTTTGGCATAATCCAGTGACAGTTAAAATACCTGACTTCTCTTACGTCCTTTTTTTTAAATCACCCACAAGAAGTTATACCTGGAGAAAGCTTGATAGATCCCACAAGAAGTCCCACCATACAGTCCCTCCATATATTTACTGAATTCTACCAAGACAAGCTGAAGGATTTGTTGTTTTCCCCAGAGGATTTGGGTGTTCCCCTATGCCAAAGCTATTCTAAAATCTCTGTTTTCTCATGGTGGGAAACATGCAAATTTGCAGCCCTTTATTTGCTGCATTCCTTATGTCCTTGTGTACCAGCAGCAATCTCCATTAAAAAGATTTTCTCAGAGGGGTAATGCAATAATGATTCTAAATGCAGCAATCATTTTTTTCTTGGTATACCCACCCAAACTTGTCTAGGGTCCTCTGATATGAGATGTCTCCTGTTTCCTGAACTTCTCAGTTGCCCTCTTGTGCACCCATTCCAATTTGAGTACACCTTTCTGAGTAACCAGAATTGGACATGGTAACTGGTGTCACCAGTACCTTGTACAACAGCATTAATACTGCTTTTACTTTTACTGAAAAATCTTGATTGATATATCCTAAATCAGATTAGCTGGTTTTTACTGACATACCACATTAATGACTCATACTCAACCTACGATCAATGAGCACATCCAAAGTCTTATCCTTCTATGTTGGGTCAAATGCTGAGCCCATCAGTTTATAGCTTATTTTAATTTGAAAAGTATTTTACGGTTTATTTTAATCTGAAAAATACGTTTATACAAATAAGAGCCATAAGGTATGTAAAAGATGAGACATTAGCTTAGAATATGCATTGGTATTTGCCAGAAAGCTTATATATATTCTTATATGAATATAAATATGTATATCCACATATTATTATATATATTCTAGTGTGTAAAACTAGTTTTATAGTTTATCATTACTTTTATTATTATTTATGTAATTAAATGCATCCTTCATACAGCTCCTCTCTCTAACCTACAATGTATTCCTGCAAACTCAGATCTCCTGCTTGACAAGATAATATATTGCTGTCACCCCACTGAATATTAGTATAATTCTGATTTTAGTCTACTAAAATGACAAGTGTAGCTACTTTATAGCTGCTTTGGACCATAAAACATTTTGAAAGTTATTTTGCCATTGAATCAGCACTGGAGCAGATATGCATGAAGATTTGGCATTTAATATGTGAGGTGGATTTGCCCCTTTTCTGTTGTGGGAAATTTGGTTATAAATTTTTCATGACATAGTTCTTTTGTCTGTCAGCACCTTTTACTTTTGGAAAAAAATCTGCTTGACAGCCACTTTGAGCCTGCTCCTCGAGAGCTTTTACTCATCAGAGAAAAAAGTTTAGGAGTAAGAAAAAAAAAAAGAAAAAAAAAGAAGAAATATGAACAAAAAGAGGACTTTAAGAAAATACTTCCTTTTCCATTGTTCCTTTTTAAAAAGTACTAGATAAAAGATAGCTGTCATCAGATAAGATGAGGAAATGTTTTATGGTCCAGGAAGAAATCAGAAGAATATGTTTTTAGTTGGAGGCCAAAGTCTACAGGATTGTTTGCGTTCTACACTGCATCCRGACCTGAAAGCCTTCCCTTTGGAGGAATCAGACTGAAAAACACAAAGGCCCTACCCCATCGAGGAGTCATACTTGTGCCTAATCTTATGAACTGTGACTACTTCCACCTATTTAGTGGAGCTTGTTGTGATACAGATAAAGCTAGGTGTATACAGAAATAGTCACAGGTTGAAACCAAGCTTAGGCTTCAGGATTAACTGCTATATATTGTACTACCATCATTATAAAGAAAATTAATATAATAGTAGTTTGTTCCTTTATATATGCAACAAGTTTGGTATATAAGTAATTAGATCATGAAAAGGGAGAAAGAAATATATAGTTAAGTGCTCTGGGTGAAAAAATATAAGACTCGTGTAACTACAGATATAGCTGTACAGAAGTAGTCAGCTATGCTGGTCTTTAGACTATCAGTATGTTTCCTCAGAAAACACTTCAAAAGACTCAGCTTTCAGTGTTAACAGACCAAGAAAGGAGCAAGGTCATTTATTAAGACAACTTAGGTGTAGGTAGTAGGGACATAAGTTAAGTGCACGGATGTTGCATTGCATCTACGCAAAGTGTACAGTACCTCATGAGAAAACATTGTTTTCCTTTCGCAGATGGTCTATAACAACTTCTTTTGTTTAATCTAAGGTGGATGGTTATTGGCTGTCATCTCTCGACAACTTGCCTGACTGCCATTCCAAGGAAGAGAGTACCTCCGTCCTCCCGAGGACATCAGGGCAAGGTGAACATGACAGCCTGCGTACAGATCAATGCCACAGAGAAAGCTGCTCTCTTTCCTCCAGAGCAGTGCCATTAGCATCGCTGTCATTTTTCTCAACCCAAAAAATTCCAGTTTCACAGTTAGTTTGAAGAGAAGGGTTTGTTTTTCAGAAAAAAAAAAAAAAAAAAAAAAACACTTTAATAACTCCCATCAAACAAGCCACAAATGTAAAACCACACAACCAACTCAAATCCAGAAAGACCCCTTTTTGAGAATTCTGCGTGTAACTCACACCTGACAACAACTAAGTCCCCAGCTTATTAACTACATAGTTCATCCCATGTATTCAATTTTCCCTTTACATCATCATCAGCTTTTTAAAAAAAAACAGTTAGTTGCCAGCATGGCTCTGCAACAGTCCATAAATCACTATAAAACAGTGAAAATCTGGATATCCAATATGTAAAGCTAAAAGGAAATAATATAGCATTAGAGCCTGTGAGAGAGACACTAGTCCTCCTTCCCCTCAGAACTTGGACTTTAACTGTCCTGCATGAAATTAGTTGTGCTGCCCAAGGAATGGGGATTTTCCTGTGAGAGTTGCTTTCTGATTTCATCGTTCTGTGCTTGTAGTCCTTCCTTCATCGTCGGAGTCCTCGGAAGTCATGTCATCACTCTGTGATCAACCAAGTCTCTCCAAAATCACTTTCAGTTTCTAAAAGGATTGACTTTCTATGTAATCCATTGTTATACAAAAATGTATATAAGGATAAAGAATTGCTGGGAAAACACCATTGGTTTAGGTTTATACTGTGCACTCACCTTCATGCAACAAGCATAGCTGGAGAAAGCGAACAGATGAAATCACAAATCACAGCAACTCTGAGCAATTCAAATGGCCATCCAAACTATAGTTAACCCAACAACAATTGTGAATATTTCGGTGGCTTCTGTAGTCTACAATGATGGTCAACATGGACCATAGCAACATCCAGATGTCAAAGCATTATGGAATGTTTTTTTCAGGATAATTTTCCTAAAAATTTCTGTTAGATCACTGGAAAGGGAATGTTCCCACTCCCATGAATAGGAAGAGGTTACAGGCCCTCTTCACCTAAACATTGATAACTGAGAGAGTGTGAGAAGAATGGTTCAGCTGCAGGAGTATGTTGGCTGCTTCCTCCCTCTGAAAGGAGTCCAAATATGCTGAACTCTGCTCCCTCAAGTTTAAAACCTGTATATGAAAGAAACTCTCTCATCTTTCTCCTCCTATTTTCACTGTGTATTTTACAATACTCTTGACAAACTTTCCCCTGTGCTCTTGGATGTCATCTTCAGCAGATTGGATACAAGATTCTGCAATCCCTTCCTTGTAGAAATGGAATGGAAGTTGATATTAATTAGAAACACATTTTTCTCTATGTGGATTCTCATAGCTTTTTGTAGGTCACTTTTTCTTTTTCGTCAATAACACAATAAYGTTAATATTGATTATTTTAGAGTTTTCTTTACCTTTTGCTGTCCTACTCACTTCTTATCTCTGTTGGTAGACTTAAAAATGTATATGTGCCTAGAGAAAACTACCAGAGTGCTTTCACATGTCCAAATTGTTATTTTGCTACTTTGAAGAGGAAGTTAGGGTAAAGAGAAGGTCATTATTTCCTTCTCAACTTCAGCATTATGCAATCTCGATGTGTTTCTAGCACAAACATTGATCTGTACTGAGTTTTTATTAATATCAAAGGTAAGCAGAGTGATTTCCTAAATGTAATTCCTTTCGAACACTTGCTGGGCCCAAAGCAAGAACTTGCATTTTTATCATCATTACATTTCAATGGYGATGCTGACATCACCATAATGACATATGTTTAGCAACAAGAAAGCCATGAGATGTTGTCTTTTGCTTGCACATAGAAATTTCTTTTTATGGCATTTTGATCATATAAAAATCAGAGAAATTAATCATTTCCAATTATAGCAAATACATCCGTGTTGTCATCTTGTTATGAACTGAATTCCTTTTAAATCTTAAGAGAATTATATCTCCTCCTTTCTCAGTCTGTCACCATCTTACTAAACCCTTCAGCTAAAGCTATATTGGAATAAATTCATATACCAAAACAGAGAAATTACAACCAGTAGTAAGCTGCAGCTTACATTTTTACTACCACTGGAATGAGAAGCGATCCCTTAGTGAAATCAACATTTTAGTAAATAAGGCAGACTAATTATTTTCACAGAAAATGCTTTGTATTTCCAGGATTGTCTCTGTTTTCCCTGCCTAAACCCCAGGCAAGGATTAACACTTTGCAGCTGTAACTCCACAAACACACCCAGCCACTCACCACCTTCCCTCCCCAGCACAAAGCACCTCTCTGTCGCAGGTGCAAGCAAACCCACACAGGAGATCTTCTCTGTCCTGAGACCACTCTATTTTCTCCCCATCCCAGTTACTTGTGTAGGTAACTATTAACGGCTCTGACAAGTCTTGCTGTGTGCATCTATTTTCCTTTCCATCTCTGGATTGTGATACTTTTTAATTTGCAAATAATGCATATGTTAGTCTATACTGCCCATCTAAAAGTTTGATAGCTTGGACTGATACGGAAGCTCAACAGATAAAAATAAATGTGCTTGCCCAAAACAGAGGGATGGAAAACAAAATAGATACCTGAAATGTTTTTTTTTTCCTTTACCTTTCATTCCCCCTGCTAAAAGGCATCTTTCCTCTGCTAGGCATAACAAATGACCCTGCAGTTTTTACATGGAGATAAGAAACAGGAGTTCAAGGACAAAAGTCCGATGAGAAGAAAAATTCCATTCTTTCACAGTTCAGGTTTTGTTTAACTATTGTAGACTGTACTAACAGGGAAACAGGTGCAGTTCAGCAGTTGTAACATGTATAAAACTGCAGCCAATTTTGCTTGTCTCAAAATCTCCCTAGCTTTCATTTTTGGGAGGATACCTTCCAAAAAACACAGCGCCTTACCACATGATTCATTTCAAGGGACTCGAGAGATTTCTGCAGATCCAGCACACCTTTTGTTTTAGAAAAGGAAACATTAGGCTCAGAAAGTTCTACCTCTTACGTGAAATTGAGGTTGCATCTTTAAATTATAAAAAAGTCTGCCTATTCCTGGAATGGGGTGAGGATTTTTTATGGATTGCACAGGACGGTATAACGTGTCTAAGTGAGAAACCTAGAAGGAAGACAACCAGGGAAGGCTTGTTAGTGAACTGAGGTCTCTGGAGTAAAAATAATTTCTCCTTCTTCAATTTCCCCTGTGCTCTGGCATGTTTATGTTCCGTAATTTTTGTCACAAGGCTTCAAATAAATCAGTAGAGATTTGCCTTTCTTGTCAAGCTGTTTTTTAAAATTAAACACACATATTCAGTGCTGGTTGCAAGGTTCTCCCCTCCTCAAGACACAAACATTCGCGTGCACACACACACATGCAAGCACACACACACACAGACAAGACAGCATCTTGCTTACTAGACAGAGATAAATTCCTCACCAGTGTGATCATCAGACACTAAGCCAAACTCATCTTCTTTTCCTTCTTTTTTTTCCCCCCACTCTGTTATTCATAGAGACCACAGGTGAACCAGGGGAAAATTATTACAGTGTGATGACTGCTGAAATGATAGGAGGTAAAGAAGATGGATTATCACGGTGCTGACATGATTTGTATGGATTTCGAGAATTAAGCTGTTCACTTAAAGTGACCGTCTTCTTTGCACCCACGRTATTGCAGCTGCCCTAGTAATAACCTTCATCTGCACTTGTGAGCCAAGTGAGCAGAGCACGTTTCCCATTACCTGTCAAGCGAGTATGTAGAGTTCTTCTGGCCCCGCAGTAATAGCAGGGCTGCTGGTGAACAGAGTAATAAACACCTACTGAGAGGGATGTAGCGTGAAAAGATCTCATCACCTGCCATTAGCACGCTGATGAATAATGCAGCATTTTCGGTGGCAGATGTCAGGGGTGGGAGGAAGAATCACTTCTGTAAATGCTCTGGTGAGCACTTCAGCACAAAGTGAGAGGTGATAGCAACAGATGCATGTGACAAAATTACACTCGCTATTGTATTTTAAAAGAAATGGGAACATTTACTTCACAAATAGCTGGCAGGCTTTCTCTCTCTCTCCCCCTCCCCTCCCCCCTTTTTTTTTCTATCATCAGAGTCAAAGGATGCTGCAAACTAGCAAACAAATTCACATACTGCTAAGCATTTACAGCTCCTAACTTAACCACTGTGTAAGGGGTAGTGAGGCTTGGTTGTCCAGCCAGTTAAATGCTTTTTCCTGCAGACCCAAACTAGCAAATTGATTGAATAGGTAAGATTCAAGAAAATAAGAATGTTATTTCTATTTAAATTCCCCTCCCACCATACATTTCATTTCTCTCTTTCAAATAATCTACAAGCCACTGGTTAAGTGAAGTGACAATTCCTGGACTTCATGCAGTTAAACCCCTCAGAGGCTCTGGCAACAGGAAAAAGATCTCGCTAATGTTAAAGTTATCAAGAAACGTCCTATTACTGCCCCTGTTCCACCCACCCATTTTGCTGCTGCAAATGAGGCAAAGAAGGGATATAGCTGTAACACGACTGGTTTCTGGCTGTGATTTTAAGTGTGGCAGTCCCTCTCGGCTAACCTAAATTAATGCAGGTATTATTAATTGTTGGCAATTATTTTTTTCACTTGACAGAAATCACAGACCTGGACCAAGTCCTTGTTAATGATGAAAGGTGTTGCATGACAGGGGGAGTATAAGACTTCCAAGCTGCCACCGTGACTTAATTCCCCGTACCTACCAGGAACAGCTCTCAGAGAGACCCCAGTTGAATTTTACATAAGTTTTATGCCATTGCTCTCTGGCAGAGAGAGTTCCTCAGTGCTAGTTATGAATGAGGTCCAAAATCTGTCATATCTGACACCTATATATAGTGGGGGAAAAAAAATATGATTTCACAACCAATAATAATATTATGTGATTGAAATATTATTCTTGGCACATGTTATCATCTTGTCTGGGGAATCACAGATGATTTAAAGCAACCAGTCCCAAAGCAGAAATGCTTTCTGATTAAGTTTATCTTCAGACTTCTATTTCCAGTGGTGTTTTGAGCCAAACAGCTCTTGTTGGTCAATTGCTGTCACTCGGCACCGTAACTTACTAACATCAAAAGTCCTGGGTAACAGATGGCTTGATGCCACAAATGGTGAGATTTTAATACAGAAAAAGACTCGAGCTCCTGGAAACCTGAACTCTGGAGACCATAAGGGCTGGAAAAACAACAACAGTCATGTGTTTGATGTCTGCAGGACAGCTGAGAAGAGAAAGGAGGAACTGTTGAAAACAGGAGGATGGGAATGCTTAAGACCCTTTCTGTAACAGGCGAGCCACAAGATGGCATAGATGTTGTCATTGCTTAGAAGGGTCACGTGCACTGCASAAGCCACAAGTAAAAGTTATGTCAGGTGTCCTTGTTTCTGCCCCTCTGCAAGCCATGCACACATTTAGATTCTGATAATTGTCTGAGTACAAAAGGCTACTGGAGGATAATGGGTTGGGATTGAAGAGCTCTGAAGGGGTGAAAAAATGCCTCCATCATTAAGCAGGATTCTGGAAAATATATTTCAGGGCAGACTCTCTCTTCCGATCACCTTTTGGTTGCAGTTGTTATTGCCTGAGTTCCTTCTGAACTGCCTGTTCACACACACATTTCAAAGGTCAGCGCTCTCCTGTTAGCCAGGGCTGTGTCAGAAAGAGACGGTGTGACTTAGAAAAGGATGCATCGCTTCAGCAAGAACTGTGTGATGAGAAATACAATGTGTTTGGGAGATATCCATATAGCTGCAACAAAATGAAAAAAGGAGATGAATGAACTATATGGCAGAGGAAGGAAAATAAAAGGCTAGGTAAGGAGGCCATTTCTGATTTCCTTCAAATGATAAGTGCCATTATTAGAAGCAGAGTAGGCWGAGCACATATCCCAAAAGAAAGAGAGAATGTTCTTTAAGAAGAAAGGTGTATAATCAACATGTAGCAGGGATAATCAAGACAAGGAAAATACTCATAATAATCCCGTATCCACTCAGCTCTTATTAGAAGAGGGTTGCTTTGAACTGTGATTCGAACACAGGATAGAATTGAGAGGAAGAGAGACATAGTTACCAGTAAACCTGGCACACTGGAGCTGTGCCTCCTAACACAGAAAATTTCAAAGGATGTGTATAAATAATGCCCATCTCCTCTGGGTGAGAGTCATGAATAAACTGGAAAAAAGATCACCACTTCCTCCCCCTCACCACCCAGCCCATCCCTCTGGACAGCATTTCTTCAAAATCAGTTGTGCCAAACCCAGGATGTAAATGCACTTCAGTTTGTTTGGCATTTCTCTTTGCAGTGTGCCAGATCAGTGCAGAAGTAGGGCTGCAAGCAATATTCTTGTAAGTGCTGTGGATGGAATGGTAAAGTTGCTGAAGTAGAGTGGAAAGACACATCTCTTCAAGATTTAGGCTCAACTCCCCTGGAGATATTCCTTGGATTAGCCAAGATTTTGTATTTCAAACTTAAAGTGAAAAAGAAATATCATAAATTGGAAAACAAATGCTGCTGTAAAAAGAACGAGTAGTGATTTCATATGGTCTCTTTTTCCACAGGGGAACAGGTTGAGATTCTTTAAAAATTGGGTTCTAACTGTTTTGTAAAGTATATACCTGCCTGGAAACCTGCTGTATTATAATATTTCTTTTTTAGTCATAACTTCATAGCTTTTTAGGAGGAAAATATGCCTTGCCTACCTTTTAATCTTGTAATTCTTCATTGTTGCACTTATAGTTTGATATATTTATCAACAGGTAGTGTTCACAGATGTTGTATAATATCATTTTAATCCAGAAGTCAATCCTGGAAAGACACTAAAAGCTAAAAAAGTTTTGATAAAAAGCAACATTTACCATGTGTTTTGCACCCTAGTTTTATTCCCACCAATGTGTAAGGCTAAAGAGGGCCACCTATTACTGTAGAGATGTATCTAAAAAATCTCTCAAGCTGCCTGTAATAATCTCCATTATGTATAATGACCATTTTGATAATAGTCTTTAGAAGAGGTAATGGCCCTGCTGAATGGTTATTACCTGTCTGTTCACGCTGGAAGCAAGATGCAGAAGCCAAAGGGGACAGTGAAATGGTCCTTGTAGTGCAGTCTGAAGGAATAAGAAATATTTAACAGAATGCAAGAAACAGACAAGCAAGCACCTTTGGTTGTAAAACTGTCTGCAGTGGTGCAGTGAGCCATTGTGAATTTTGTGAAATAATAAAGATATAAAATAGTAATTAATAATAATAATAGGCAAACTATCACTGTGAAAGCTATTTTAATTTTAAGTGTCACAAAGTCTGTTAGAAAATAAAAGATATCTGAATGTTAAATATAGTTTGGTGCATTATAGAATGTTAAATGTTGTTATACTCCAATTCTATACCATGTCATAGGAGCAATATCACTTCACTCTAGAGAAACCTCTGCACAAATCAAAGGTCAAAAGTGTTTACATCTTCTGCACAACCACTGCAGAAGCATCCCTATATACAAAAATATGGGGTTATAAAAACAGCAAATAAGTCATGTCAGAGCTATAAGGACTCAGACTGGCCTTTAAAACAGACAGAATTGTCTTGTAAATGAAGCCTGAGCATAAACAATCCACTGCCATAAAACCTTCAGGACCTCAGCAACTTATGTCACCTCTGCCTAGGCTAGATGACCAGCTCCAGAAATTAACTCTTAATTCTTATCCATGAAAATAAGTTCTTCCAAGCAAAGATTGCTTTAAAACCTGCACCATGTTTAATAAAATTTGGCCCTGATTTCAGTTGTGACCTGTGGGATTTACCGTAGATCAAAACTGCATGTAATGAATAATTCCTGAATTATGGAAAAGTGAAATTATGAATTATCTTATTCTGGCCTCATGCTTAGAAGTATACTGGGAAATTATTTCACTCAATAAAATTGGGTTAAAGACATGCAACGAAAAAAAGAATATCCTGTCTTCGAAACTAGAAGAAAGAGACAATCCAAAAAAATCTCAGTTTAACAAAAAAAAGGTGAAGTCTTGGTTCAAAATGCAAACCACCATGAATGCTGAGTGGGGGTTTTTTTGTGTAGATTGAACTATGCCACTGCATAGTGGCATTTCAAGAACACAATACAAAGATGCGTGTTTACATCTTTACATGCATTACATTTTCCTTAAAAATTGCATTGTTTCCATCCCTCAGCAGCTCTGCATGTGAGACTAAAATGTGAGTGCTCAGAAAGAAGGATCTCAGCCAGACCTGTGATTATTTGAAATAGGGAATGCCTTTAGCAGAGATTCATTTTGTCAGCAGCCTTTTGGGTTCAGGGAAACCCAGAAGTCCCAGTAAGAGGGTTCACACGCCCTTAAACTTTTTATTGCTTCATCCTCCAGGGTGATCAGGAAGGGATGAAGAAATGCCAGCTGCATGCACTCCTCWGATGCTTTGTTGGTATTTGTGCATTGAATGGGGACACTCCATCACTYGAGGAGAAAGAGTGACTAGCGCAGACCAGTAGACACTGGCAGCCCTGGATCCAGCCTCTGTTCTGGATTGACTTGTGCTGTGACTTAAAACGAAAAGATTAGTCTGCATTGATAGTGATGATATCCCCTGCCTTGCTTTTGTCCATTATTATTACCCTAACTTGCTATCACTAGCAAAAGAAAGAGGGCAAATTACAATCTAGATGTAACGTAACAGATGTTTCATTTACTACTACAGACAATAGCACGGAGTGTTTCATCCTCTCCTCCCATTTTGACTCCTCTTCTGGTCTTAAGTTGGATTCCAAAAGTCATCTCTCACTTTTAGAATAATTTCCCTCACTTCAGTTTTAGAAGATGCTCATCTTAGGTCACCCACATCCCAGCAGGAGTATCCCTTCATTCTTGCTACCTATGTGAAAGCACTTTTTCCATCTCGTCTCTTTACTTGAGCAAGTTGCCCTCTGGCTGAGAAGTCCATAAACATTGAATGGACCTGAAAGAGTGACTCAGGACATCTTAAAGAGCTCATTAATTGATGGGTTTTGAACAGATTCTGCAAACACAGTTGGAACCCTGTGTCGTGAGGGGGTGTGTGAGGAAATAACAGTAATAAAAGTAAAATTAACATGCTAAAGGTTTATACCCTGTAAGGGAGTCCAGAATAAGAAATTACTTCAAAGAGAACCACATTCAGTGTCAGAAAGAGGCAACAGCATGCACCAGCAGGAGAAAAAAGGGACTGCCCTGGTATTTCTTCAATTTGCACTTGCTGGTCAGTGCACATGAATTTAATCATAGAGAGCATCCTACTGGTCTTCAGTAAGGCACAATAAAAACAAATGACTAGGTAACATCTGAAAACACTAATGCTGAAGAACACAGGTAACTTCATTCAATTACAACACAGAAAAATCACAATGTGGAAACCCTGCCTGAAATTGCACAGCCTTGGCACATAATTAATGCCACTAAATAGAAAATGAAATCCCTATTATTAGTAACACCACTCCAAAAAAGTGTTCTCACAGAAAAAATTCCATGGGAATATAGAAGCAAGATGAAATGTGGAACTGCCCTAGTAAGTTCCTGGTGGTCTGTATCTCATCTGGAAAGAGCTTTTTACAGTATTAGACAGTGTTTCAGGGCAAAATACAAGACTGTATAAAATACAGTTACAGAAGACTGCCTTTCATTTGCTGCCTTGTCACTACAGTTTGTGAACTGCTCAGGCTTTTTCTACTGAAATTAGGTAATATATGACTTACATATGAAAATTCATTTGTGTTTATCTTATCCAATAAACGGATGGTGGATTTTGGATGGTGGATTTTGGCATCTATCTAAATTTTCTTAACATGTCTAAAATCTTTGCCTTAGTAATAGTCTCCAGCATTTATTTCTACTGGACAATTAGGTATTTTCTGAAGGAAAAAAAAAAAAAAAAAGCATCATTACTGTACCATTTATAAATATGGCAATTCTTTAGCTATAATTCAATTCTCTTTTTGATACTGACATTCAGGCCATCTCAGATACCCCATCAAGAGAAAGCATCCTTGTGGAGAATACAAGACCCTTGCGAATGTCCTTTCAAACTTTCATTTAATCTGAAAGAAAAACAAATCTGTGACCATTTGAAAAAGATAAGGCTATCAAAAATGCTCATAAATACAAATGAATAAATAAATATCCAAATTAGTTTTACATTACAGAAGAAAGAGTGAAAATAAAATAATCTTTGCTTTTTTTTTTTTAATTTAAACTCCTTTTTTTGGTGTATTAAAGCTGTAAGTCACAAGTGTTAAAAATGTTATTTACCAGGTAGACTACAATGGCTTGCTTTCATTACTTTTTAATGACAATTTTACTTATAAAAAAGCACAGACAAAAAAAGTATTTTCATATTAGGTAATGATTTTTTTGTCAGAATGCGTTTCTTTTGAGGAAAAAAAAAGATGTCTTAACAACATTTCCTACTAATACAGATTCTGACGGAATTTCCCAAGTACTTTGGAGGCTCAGGTTCATATGCTTGAATGGCCACAGGCCTCATTGGACAGGTTGTATTTAGCTTCATGATTCAGCCATTTGTAACACTGGGATAATAGTACTTCGCTGTTTTGCAGACTTCTCAGGCCTTTAAAGACTGCAGTGTCCTCCCATGCTGTAGCAACAGCAGCTGGACAGCAACCACCTCCAAGACACATGGGTATCATCAGGACCTCAAGATCCTCACTTGCCCCCAGGTTCCCTAGTTATCCATGTAGCATAAGCATTTCTTAACCCAGTTTGCTGGAGAGGAAGGCAGCTGTGTTCCTGGGGAGACAAAATCATAGAATCATGGAATCATTTAGGTTGGAAAAGACCTCTAAGATCAGCGAGTCCAACCGTAAATGGGGCACAGAGGGTTGGGTGACCACACATGCTGCCCCTATAGGTGTCCTGCATAGCACTCATTCACCTTTCTTGCTCTTCTGGTTCCATCCGTAGTCCATCACACCCACCAAAGGCAGGGTATACTTAGCAGCCAGCAGCTCAGTGCCTGGAAAACTCTGGACTTTTCACCACTCTATATTTTTCACAGCTGAAAACAACAGATTATCAGGTGGCAGAGAACCAAATGTTCCAGAAATATATTTGTTTCACGCACTCAGTATGAGTCATGCCTAAACTGACAGGATGGCCTGCTCCAAGATCTGTCCCTCCACGCTTGCCACTGCTTGCTATTTACTTTATTTATTTTCACATTTATGGAACATTTCTCTTAACCATGTTTTAGGTACGTTCACAATAAACAAGTACTAAAACCACAGCATCACAGAATGGTTGAGATTGGAAGGGACCTCTGGAGGTCAACTGGCCCAACCCCTTGCTCAAGCAGTACCACCTGGTCCTGGATATTTTTGTCCATGGCCAGTTGCCCAGGACTATGTCCAGATGACTTTTGAATAACTCCAAATAAATGGGTACTAAAATATGCAGACTTTATAGTAGATACTTGTAGAACATTTGGGTCTAGAGGACACAGGAAGGAATAACACTATTTTTTTTATATGGCTATAACACCATATGTGTCTGTGCATGTAACAAATTTTACTGAAGCGTAAAAAATCTAAGGTTCCTATGCAGTTAATGAAACAAGCCAACACACTTCTCCACAAAATTTAAAAACAGCTGAGGGAAATCAAAGGAGTTTTTCTTTTAGGTATAGAAATTATCATTCCTAGCAACACTGGAGTGAGCAGGTATGCTACCAGGTAAGTGCAAAAGCAGTTCAATTTGGGTAGTGTGATTACTGCTTTTGAATGCAGAACATATCTGGCAAGGTATGACATGATCTCTGCCAACTTTGCCTGGAACAGAAGACATGTAGCACCCACCAAAGAACCAGGCTCAATTCAGGTCTTTTTAAACGGTGCTCCTAGGTGAAGGAGAACAGGAAAGGAAAGGAGGCAAAACAGTAATTATCTATTAGCACACAGAATAGGCTTTCTGGACCTAAATATATACATTTGAACAGATTTAATGCCAAAGTTACCAATTTCAGATGACAAAAAAAAAAAAAAAAATTTTTTTTCATTTGTAGTCATATAAACTTTAAATTATATCTGAACCTTATAGAGAGTAGAAAGAATACACATTGGTAAAGTCAGAGAAGATTATAGTGTAGAGTCAAGCTTGATTCTTACAAATGAGGGTCAAAAGTTTATTCTGCAAAAAAGACATTATCTATTCTCTCAATTGTACACATAAGTTCATTTCAGACCTTGATACAAAGGGTGCAAAGTGTCAGTAAAGTCAGAAAACAAGTATTAACAGAAAAACTACAAAATTATAGTTCTGTGTTCAAAGAATATCACTTATTCTCTCTTTCCTTTTCTCTTGCTTTTTAAATCCCAGTTCATATAAGCTTTTTAATTCAGCCTGATCAATATAATACATGAATTTTTCTCTTGTCTACTTCTTCCCTTTTTTTGGCAGCAACAAAATATTACTGTAATGAAATAATTTCTGGCTGGCATGGTGCCCAGCAAACTTGGGGAACCATTGAGACTGGTTTACTTTCATTCCTCACAATAGCCATTTGAATACAAAGTTCTGGGATGATAATTTATTTCTCCTGCAGTTTTATGGCATTTCAATGGCCTGAAATATCCTACTTGATGGCAATTTGCATCATTGTGGGTCTGCCATAAATGATGCAAATTGCCATAAAATGTTGGCAAAACCCTACATCACATGTTTATCTAGATTTCTCAGTGATGACATTTGGGTTTGCTTCAGATAATTTTATTCATTTAGTTGCAGAAAAACATCCCCCTCGTATCAGGTATTACTGGACAACATATTTGGGTTTTTTGGTGACTATTAAATGGGGCAAAGAAACAGAATTTTTTTCCAGTGCACTAAGCAACAGCTCAGGAGTAAAGAAAAACACATCCATTCTGACGTTGTTTACTACCAGCTAAAGAGAACCACCTACAGTTTTTCTGGGGTTTTTTCCCATCTTTGTGGAACCCCCATTACAGCCAGATTAACAACCCTGATCCCTATCCGTATTACTACTACTCGACAAAAGTGCTTACACCTTTAGGAAAGGGACTTGCCTCAGTCTAAATCTTGATACAGAAGATTGTCTATCATCTCATTTACTGCCTATCAGAAGCTGAAATATCAAGCATATGAGAAGCTTTGAAGGAAAATACAGGAAGGTTGTAAACAGTAACTGCATTTCTGTTCAGTGATATATTGGCTGTGAGAAGAGATAGTCTACTACGTGGATGTAGAGGCTTGCCTATCTTTCCAGCCGTCACCAAGCATTTCCAAAGCACCCATCACCTTTATGTAGGGCAAAGTCTATGCTCATCTTCATTATCATGAAAGTCTGTTAATAATTATTTTAATATTAATAATAATTAACTCTGTTAATAATAATTAATTTGGCTAAGTGTAGCCAATCACTGATCTCACATTCAGATTTAAGGCAACAGTAGGTCCAATATGAAAGCACCTACCAGAGAGCATCCCCAGTGAAACTGAGAGCAAAACTGGAACAAACGTGGCTACCTGGTACAGCTCAAATAACGTAGCCCCCCTTCATCTGGATAAATTCTAACTAGGAAGCAGCACATACATTCTGACTTACAACAGGAAAATGATACAACCTTGTGATGCCACTTTCATCTGAATTGAACACTATTCATCCTGGCAGAGCTCTGACATTCTGAGCTATGCACATTGGTATGAACCTGCAGTAACTTCTTTGAAATCAAGGGGATAGTCCTGAATTTATGCCAGTGTAGTGAAGACAAGGATCTGGCCCAGTATTTTGGCAGAAGTTCCAAATATTCCCTCTGAGATCATGCCTGGACACCAAAAACAAATCTCAGACAGAAGATTTTCATCAAGGCTTTTCAATACAAGCATGGAAACCAGATAAAGCAAACGACCAAGATAGATATGTGTAAAACAGCAGAAACCACGGTTCTACTATCCCGACCTTCCTCACAGCTGAGTTGCCACCATGAAACCTGATACTGGGGCACAATCCCAGCTTCTCTTTTATTAGATAAAACTGGACTTCTGGAGTCCATTCTGAGAGGGTAAAAAGGAGTAAGCTGCTTCCTGGGCCCACTGCTCACAGCCACCCTCATGGAAAGAGGCTTACCCACTTCTGTGAACAATCCAACGACGTAAATGCTTTTCTTCTTTAGACTGAGGAGGGAGAATGAGACTGTTATTATTTACGTGGTTACACACTTGAAAGATCCTTATATGCTTGGAAGATCCCATATGTAGGAAAGGAAGAAGCGGAAAGATGGAAATTTGTGACTCTACTTCCAATCAGACGATAACAGTAGCAATTTCTGCATTTACTGTAGCAATATATGTCTGTAAGAGCTACTCATTCTCAGTTTTAATTACCTGCAATAAAAACTCTTAAGTGTGGCAAAAATTTAGATGCAATGTGAGCACTCAGCACCTTCCCAGGACAGGTTGCCATTCACTGTGGTTCTCAGGTTTCCTCTTTTGCCTCACTGTGGCTCCACTGCCCATATTGCCCATTCCTACACTAGCACAGGTCCATTTTGCTGAAGACCTCACTCAAAAGCGACATAGGTATCTCTGTTCTAGCCCATGCTCCAAAGAGAAGCTGCCGGGGTTTCAGGCTGACTTTTTTTGGCACTACACAAATTCCATTCCAGATTTGGATGCTCTTTAACATCCTGCCTCTTCTTTTCAGAGAGGATATCCATTTTGTCCTGACATCATAAATTCTCAGCACTTTATTCAATTCTCCACAGACAGCAAGGAAAAGATACAAAATTGAAAACTTGTTCCAATTCTCAAGTGTATGTAGTTGTTTCAGGGCTTCCAAATAATTTACTAGCATTCTTATTTTATCTCCAGACATAAAAACAGCTTGGACACATTTACAAGGTTAATTTACTGCAGTTTAGCATCATTCTCAAAAATGTCTGTCAATGCCATAATTGTCTGCAGTCTGAATAACTTTGCCAGTTGGGTTACAGTGGTGTAATTAAAATAATATCCAATGGAACAGTTATTTCAGTATCAGTTAATGCTGATTATCAGGGTGTAAGTCTATCTAGATATCTAGATATGTCAACAGTAATCCTCTCTGTTCTTTGACTGATAATACACTACTGTGGGATTGCACTAGACCATCTTAGCATATTTCTTCCATCACTTTTCATAGTGTTGTTGACATCCCATTGATGAGTAGAAATGTTCAGGCAGTTTTGTCAGTCGTTAACAAATTTGCCAAAAGGTCTAATTTTGTGAGTCATCAGCCCTATTCATTGTAATGATTTGAGCAGTATTTCATTAAAATCCCTGACTGTTAAACCAGTGTTAACTTCAGTTTTCCATCACAGGTGAACGCAACAAATTTACTATTTGCAAAGAAATATCATGCTTCCCTCTAGCCTGCAGACCAAGTCACACATGGAACGTGATAGTAGTAGCAGAAGGAACAGAAGAATCATGACCCAACACCAGGCTGACAGACAGAATAAGAGATCTCCCATTTCCCAGCAGAGAACTCATTTGATAATCCATAAAGAGCAAAAATTCACGGTTGTGTCCTCCGCGTCTTATGTGTACAAGTCAGCCAGCATGTACATATGCTGTAAAATGCTGATTACAGATTTGCAATCATTCATTAAGTTTGATCTCCTTGAGCATCAGCTGTTCCGGATTAGTCCTGTTTAGTAAGTAATTACCAGGAAGAAACTCTTTTTTTCAATCCTTCCTACTACAAACATCAGACAACATATCCAGAAAGAATTTCAGTGACGGAGCCCAGGTGAACTGCTGCAAGTAATGGACCCCATCTTGTCATTGTGAACTCCAAGTAATGTAAATGTAGCAGTGAGTAGGAGTCCTGGCACTTCTTAAATATTCTGGGACAATCGTAATCAGAACCAAGAGGGACCGATGAACTTAACTTGTTCTTGCTCTTCGTATTTTTGATTTCAAAATAACTTTAGCATTAAGAATAACATTCAAGGAAATGTTACCAAAATAGAAGGGGAAACACTTTTGTCAGTGATGGTGACAGAGACACAAACAGGAAAGTGCTGAAAAGTTGTCCTACATTGTAACTCCATGCTGCAGGTTAACTCCACATATGTATCTTGCTTCTATTGTATAGCTTCTTCACTTGAGAACTGCCCACAAAGCTGCCTTGTAAAATTAGGAAAAGACTCCAGTCAACATCAGCCCTCCTGAAGGCTTAGCAAGGAGACCCAGGGGAATATTATAGAGAGTCATACTTAAAAAGTGTAATCATTCCCCATTTGGAGTATGAACTTTGTCCACGGGGCAGACAAAAAAGCCCAGGAAAGCTAGAGAATAAGCCATTTAAGATGAAGTTTTCTTTTCCTCATTATATCATTCTCTGAGGGGCTTTTAAGAATAAAAAGTGCTACCGTGAGAGCTTCCCTGAGAAGATTGAAAGGAAATTCACGGGAACACTCTAAAGCCGCTCTCTAAAGACCCCAAATTCAAACTGGAAATATGTCCCTGGGACCCAACATGAGTGAAAACTCATGGGGACTGAAAGGCTGGTCTTAACAGCTCTTGCCAGTGTGAACAGGGAACCTGCCACAGTGTGGGGCTAGTGGTGAAGGCATCACACAGGAACTATGAAGCAGAAGCTGATCTATAGCTAAGGGGAAAAATGTTTTACTGGAAGGCAAACCTCTGGAGGAGGTTTCCAGGAGAGTGGTGTGGTAGAGCTTCTCTGACTTGCCCAGAGCAAACCAGATTTGCCCAACACCAAAGGACCACGTGATCTGGTGCGGGGATGGCAAGGTGGTAAAAATGTAATCGCAACATACACAGGCTTCTTTCTCTATGGGCAATAAATATTCAGTCACAGTTCTCAAATGAGCAGAATATGATTTACCAGTTATTGCTGTGGGTTGCTTCTGCAAACCTTGTAGGTGTTCCATCAACAAGATACAAATCAACTTCTCTTTATAGTACTCAGATAAAAAAAAATTAAAAGATAACACTCTCTAGCATTAGAAACAAGCAACACACATCCAAAATAAAGCTCACACACTGCTTACACACTGCTTCCAAAGCTAAAGGATTTTTTTGTTGATGTTCACAAGAACAGTGGTTCAACAGAACTATATGAAATATTTTTCAAAATCCCAGTCATCACTTTCTTTCATGTTTTCTGACCACTATGATGTCTGAAGAAAATCAGGACAATGGTACTCTTAAAAATCAGGTTAATTTAGGGCATTTGTAGGAGATTAAGTAAGAGATTAATATAAAACCCCAAAATCATTTGTGTGTCTGATCTGCTTAGAAAGTAGCTGCTCTGTGATGGCATCTGTCTAACTTTATATTTTGCACCAGTCCAATTACCTTACTTCTGATTAACAAGTAATAAATAATTATAATGTTATTTAATCCTATAAATTAGCACATTAATAACAGTAATAGTAATGCTAGGACTGAATTCATATATTAATAGTAAATTACTGCCTCTTTCTCCAATTCTTTTCCCAAACTAAATGAAAAACATTCTGACTTCAGGAAAGAACTGCAAGAAATAGGGTAAAAGATACTTGAAAGTAAGGCATAGAGAGCTGCTCCATGCACAAAACCTTTCCTGATGCTTGTTGTTTCTTTGGTTTTCTTTAGTTGACTGAAGATGAGCCAGGCAGGAAGAATAAAATACTTACGAGAGAGAGAGAGAAATTGTCAGTGCGCATTGAGGGGGAGGGTTGTATGTGTGTGCCTGCATGTGTGCGTGTGTGTGTAATAACCGAGGCTCCATTCCAGTCAGCAGAACCTGAATTTCAGCCTAAACTTTGGGTATCAGATGATCGGCATAATGATTCCTGCTGCCACTTTGCTCTCCATGGCAAAGCATGCGAAGCATCTGCAGCCGAGCTGAAATTAGCCCTATCCTGATGTCCCTCTCTAAATGTTTCCCTGTTATCTCCCACTTGTCTTGATAGCTAATACAGTTCCTACAGCTGCTATATCATATTAGGTCAGAGCGATGAAAACGAATGCCATTTTCTTGATGGCTTATGCAGAATTGTTGTAATTTGAATCAAGTCTCCCTAGCCTCTTTCTTTCTTTCTCTCCTATTTTTTCTGCCCCTCATACTGAATATATTGGGGCCCTGGCGAGCTGCCATTCTAACTGCACATTAGAAATGGTAGAGTTTTCCTCTATCTGATTCTCTAAAATGAGTTCACCAAAAGGTGCAGACCCAGCACATTTGTGGTTTTTCCTATAAATTACTTTAACACTGTGTCCAATCATATATATAATTTCAGATTTTCAATTTCAACTCACTGCTGTGTCAGCACAGACTCCACTGATATGTCTCACGTATTTAGCTTAAAATGAAACGGATGGCATTTCATTACCAGGAAGATAATATTTTTGAATATGTTTGCTGCATGGCAGGATCCATCATTATTCTGCCATTTTATGTTCAGAGTGTGTAATAGCTTTTTAATGCTTTGATGTATTTTATTTATATATGTAATATTTTTCTAATATCATGGGGCGGTTTAACTCATTGGACACATTATAAAATCTTAATTGAATGCTCTTAAATATTAGTTAGGGGGGAAAGGCTTAACAAATTGCCAATATTTTGTCTGAAATTTAATAGACAGTAGCTGAAACACCAAAAAACCCATCTCATTCTCACTCCTTCCCATTGCTCCTCAGCTCCCTCTGACACTCAAAACACTCTGAAAGGGAAAAAAAGGGGAAAGAAAATCCCACAGTCCCCTGAGACGCTCAAGCTGTCAGCATGAAGGTAAGTAACACAGGAAATCTTGAACGTGCCCAACTGTGAATGACAGAAGCCCTCTTATTGGAGGAAGCTTCTGACAGGCCTGAAATCCTTAATACCTGGTTTCTCAGTCCTTTGACCAAAGTCATGGAATTTTAAAACTGCTAAGAATTTCTTCAGAGTTGGTTTTGGTAGTTGTTTTTTTTTTTTACTTGCAAGGAAATGATACTACTTATGTACATTAGTGTAATGCCACAGCTAAAAGCATTCCAAGTGAACAGGTAAGTATTATACGGCATTTCTTGATATTAGCAGCAAATGCTAAAATGAGCTGTGCTAACTGCTCCTTGCACTGTCCTGTTGTTATGCTCTGCATGCAATTAAATAAGAATGCTCTTTGCTTAAATGAAAGTTGTCATATGACAGTGTGTGATGTTAGCTATGACCTTCTACATCCAATTTTTTAAATTATCATGTTCTTTTTGCCTTTTCCTTTTAAAGCAGCTATAGCCACTTATTTTTCCAATAGTTTCTGTTTGTTCACAGAAGAGACACGTGCCCCAGATAACCAGTCTTATATTGCAGAAATCATAATTTTCCCTAAGCTATTTTAGCTGCACTCTTCAGAGAGGAAGAAATGCATTGCTCTCCTCCTTACATCAGGGGCAAAGTACAAATAAGTTAAAGTCAACCTTCTCAAGTAGGGCTGCTTAAAATTAAGTACTTAAACTTTGTATGATTTCATGTTTTTCAGACATACCAAGTGTCTTTTAATCCTCTTGAAGCTGGCTATCCACTCCTGAAAAACAGGTTACTACTTTAGATGTCTAAATATGGAGCTAGGGACCTGTCTTCGCATTTTGTGGCCAAAAGCCCTAGTCATCAAGGGTAGTTAGGCATTTAAGTTTTGTTGAAACATGAAGACATTTGAGACCCAAATATTTTGTGAGATTTGATTTTGGCCATAAGGTGGTTAGTAGCAGACATCAAAMGGCAGCATTTTATTTTATCTTGTTTTCCTGTTTGCTCAGACAGACAGAATATCAAGTTTATTTTTAGGGAAAGTGGCAATTTTTTATATGGACTAACTGATTTTAAATAACTAGCAGAAATACTAAAGATGGGGAGTGGGAGGAAAGAAAGAATGAAAAAATGCATAATTAATAATTCCCAGGAAGAAGAGGTTGAAAATTATAATAACACATTTTTTGTTGATCTAGCGGGAATTTGTGCTTTCAGCACATCAAAGGTTTTTCAGCTTCATCAAAAGAGCTCTATGCTTCCTTAGCAAAAGATATTGGAAAATAAAACATATTCTAGATAAGTCCTTTTTATTTATTGTTGGGGTTTAATTTCTTCTTTTAAGTTTTCCCCTACATGTCAGACCACAACAATAATTCATATCTAAAATATAACAGATAGCTTTATAACAGCTCCTTCTCATATCTTCCCAAATAGTTGGATTATCAAGGTAACAGGTGCAATCCTCTTTCTCCACCATTCACAACCTGCTTTCCCCTTCTTACTGTTTTATGCAGACCACTCCTCCATCATCCAGCACAACATTTTAAACTAGATTTTTCGAGGAAATTTTCTACGTACAGGTGTCCAAGTATGTACTAGCAAATAAATCCAGGGAAGTTAGTGTGAAGACACCCATTTCCCATATTATTCCCCTGTATACATTTTCCAAGTATTATTCTGGGAATGCCCTGCTGATGGGGCTTTTGCAGTTATGTTCTGCCTGAAGATCACACAAGTGACAGACACCACCAGCTGCAATGCCAACATTAATGCCAAAACATTACAGCAAAAGTCTCAAGGTTTTCTAGGTTAGCATACATAAATGAGGACCAAGTCAGAGCCTCCTCAACAATAAGCATCTGCAAGGAGACAACTGCCTGATTCTAGATTCAGGCTCCACTCTCCTTGGTAGATTTGGAAGCTAGTCCAAATTTTTTGAAGGCCAAGGTTTTGCCTTCAAAACCAGTCTCACGAAGTAGTTGTATCTTGATGCAACTGTGGGGTTTTTTACTGCTTGGGGCACATTTTCATAATGAGCTCAAACAGTCACATCTTTGATCTGTATCTCAGTTTCTCCATTGCCAGCTAATGGTAAAAATGCTTACTCACTGGAGTTGTGAGTCACACAGACTCAAAGATTAGTTATCCTGGCACCCTTCAAGTCAATTAAGCCCACAGCACATGCATCTCTGAACATAAGGCAGTGCCTCATTG
Source organism: Phoebastria nigripes (assembly GCA_035582835.1). Lineage (NCBI taxonomy): Eukaryota > Metazoa > Chordata > Aves > Procellariiformes > Diomedeidae > Phoebastria > Phoebastria nigripes. The sequence goes on along the minus strand of JAYKAV010000911.1, from coordinate 385,414 downwards.
AAGTAACCCAGTGCTGAAACTGAATGTATTCAACTACATATACCTTTGTTTAGAAGTTACACCCAATGAGAAGCTGCTCTCCTTTAGTAGCTGTACCATTACCCTGCAAGCCTTCAGGGAAACTAATTAAATGTAATAGAAGCTGTACTCCATTTAAAGTTGTAAAGAAAATTAATTAAATATTGTAGAAACCCTGGACTTGAAATGAAGATGTATGGCAAATGCAAATCAACCCGTACATYCCAGCGTCTTTCCCAAGTCATTTTAACCCTTCTGTAGAGCATTGTCCCAGTTACATGTACCATATGCTAACACTGGAAGAAATGCAATGTATCCCAGAAAACGATTGTAAAAATTCTGCAAGTTCTGTTATTCTTTAAATTGGAACATCATATAAAAGCAAAATTTTAAGTTGACTCATCAAAAGGTAATGTGTTGATCCAGCAATAAAATACGTCCATCCTTAATTGTTTTTTATATTATGTTGAGCATATAGTTTGTCCCACACTCTGAAAGGGATTTGGCAGGAATTAAAGCTTTCAATATCTTGGATGCTCTGGGTCTGTGTCCGTCCATCAAAAGGAGGTTGCTTATCTGATCTGTATTCATGTATCTTAAGTTAGAGCCTTCCTCAGTGGCTGAGAACATGTGGGACTACGTGTGCAGAAACATCCGGCCTCATACTGCATTAAAAGCACGTTTTCTAAGATGGTTTTCTTACAAATAGCACAAAGTGATGATTATGCACGTTGGTAAGAATTCCRATATAATTAGTGCCATACACTCTTCCTTTAAATTTCAGGACAGGACTGAGCTGAGTTAGTGAGAAGAACACACAGGGTAATAGATTGATTTGCCAAAACATCATTTCCAGACACTGAGTTCCTGAACATATCATGTGATTTCATTATGGCTGTGCCACATAAAGTAGAGTAGAGTAGAGTAGAGTAGAGTAGAACAGAACAGAACAGAACAGAACAGAATAGAATAGAATAGTTCAGTTGGAAGGGACCTACAACAATCATCTAGCCCAACTGTACTCAAACAGCTACCTTAAAGAAACAATTAAGCACTATCTAAGGGGACGTGAATACACTTGTGGATTACAGCAATCCTAGTCCTGCATCTGCAGAGAAACTGCAGATGTGGCCAAGGTGTCGCACCTCTCTGATACTTCTGGTGCTCAACTAAGGCGACCATCCTGAGGGTTAGTCAAACTGGATCCTGAATACTCCAGGAACTAGGAAAGTATAAAAGCTGCTATTCTCAAGTAAATTTCTTCAGTCCCTGTGTTAAGGAAAATGTTGAAAGTGGTGTCAACTTTAAAAAAAAAAAATCCATGCAATGCAACTAACACATATAACTTAGATTTCCATGTACCTCACCCAGCAAGTTTCTGGATATTAGACCTTTGTTTCTAAGGCAAGTTGAGCAGCTGTAATTCTCACTGAAAGTTAACAGAAACTGAAGGAACTAAGTCCTTCTCGATTGTCCCATAAAATCTAATCTCTGCTGAGGTAGCATATCATCCGCAGCTACTCTGAATAGACTAGGCAGACATAGAAGTAAAGCAACACTCTATTCTTTGGTTATCAAAAGTTTTAAATGAGATAAATTACCTTTTCCTCCAAGCCTAGGACTATTTTTCATTGACTTAGTATTTTTGTTTTCCTGACTTCTTAAACCAGAAGACAGGAAGGAATCTGAGGTCTAAACTTTCAGAATCTTCAGCTGGTGACATTACAAGCCATAATATGATGGAAATAATGCAGCCTTTTGCTATGCTTTAATTCTGAGCTGTCCACAACTATGTGCTTAAGTGCAAACTGTCTTGCCATCCCCCTTTAGTTTCATATATCAGGTCCCACCATAGCAAAAAAAAAACTACCACAAAACTGTTTTTATATATTTTGAACTGATGGGTCTATTCAAGACCTTCCATAGTTCCGGCGCATATGACAGTGACCCAGAAACTGTTCACAGGACTTGAAAGACACCTCTCCATCCAGTTTCTCGGTTTTATTTTCACTTTCATACTAAATTACCTATTTTAGTAAAAAAAAAAAAAAGCATATAAACTTTATTGGTAACGGTAAGAGTTATTATATCCCTCTCTAGAAAGTAGCTATACACTAATATCTATATTTCATAGATGTTCAATGTCTGGACATCAACCCTTTACATAAATCTTAACCAAACAACATTTGGAATTTCACAGTCCTTCATGGCCTGCTAGCCAGATATCAGCCACACTGGCAAGAAATATCTTCCTGGAGAAGAAAATGCAGATTTGTGAAGCATATGCTTCCAAGTGCCCCTTCTACAAGGGTGAGCCAGAAAAGAGGAGTAATTCCAAGAGACCCAGACAGGAATGAAATAGGATAACTACAAATAGTGTATTAAAAAAAATTAAGTAGATCAAAATGATAATATAGGAACTAGGATTATCTAAAGATGCATCTTTCTTATTTTTCAGACTACTGAGCAGAACATGGTGCTAGAACCTTTTGCCCAGTTTCAGCAATTAATGTGTTTGTATCAATCCACCTATATTTTAGTTTGCCAAAGAGTAAACAGAACAGTAATATATTCTCTCCATCTTTTTTCATGAAGCTGCTGCCAATCACTTGCTTTCACAAAACTTTGTAATCTAGGATGAGTTGAACTAATTCAAGCCTTTCAAATTTCATACTGTAGGATTAGACCAATGACCCATGACTGAAAGAATTCCCATTGGCCACACCCTAAGCCATTTCCCTTTTAGACAACTTTTAAAACAAAACACATTGTTCTTACCAAATTACACTCTGATTGCTGGCTTGTATGAAGAGGACAAAACAGAGAAAATCGTCTGGCAGGAATTTCCGATACTTCTAAGAACATCTTAATTTGGTGGGTTGGATTTTTAAAAATTGAATTAAATTAGACAGGAGACTGTACATACAGTTTTATGCTTACAGCTGAATGCTTCTTTATTACTTTTTTGCCCACAAATGAGATTCTGGTATCCAAACCATTGAGCAGGCCAGGGTGCTGCTAGTTTCTGGCAATGCAACAACTGAATAAACATGTCTACCAGAAGCCATTTTGAAACAGATTTTTAAGGGACAGCCCCAGCTGTGAAACAAACTCCCATAAAAACTAAAGGCCATCCCAAATCTCTGCATTTTCCACCCTAAGTGAAAAACACATTTAATCTGCCTTCTTCCACATAAACATATAGCTGAATGCACTTTAAAAAACAAAGAAAAACAAAAAACTACACTGCCCTAACAGTTCTCCTCCTAGAGGGAGAGAGACCAAGAGAATGAACACGGGTTAGTTATAACACATAATGTGCAACATATGTTTATCAACATTCAAAGCAATATGGGTTATACAGTCAGTATAATCAAAGAGAAAAGAAGCAAAGAGAAAAGAATTACAACTATCAGCTTCTGAAAGAGGTTTTGAAATGTTTGCCTTAATAAACAGATATATTTTATGGACATCACATTAGTGGTTATCAGCATAAATGATGTTATACTTTTTAAAAGCCAACTCTTTAATCTCTTAGCAGTTTAGCACTGTGTAATTCTGCTGACCTCATTCAATTTTTGTTTTATAATGAAGTAGCTGTTTGAAATTGGGTCCATAGTTTTACTTATTTTTAACCTGTGAAAAGTTTTTTAGGTAATGCACAATGTTTTCATGCAGCCTAAGCACATCAGTTGCTCATGTGCTATTACAGCATTTCAGATATTCATACAAACACATTCAGACCAGAAACTTACTACCCAGAGCAAAAATATTACCCCTGTTCAGCTAGGAACTCTAATTACTAGTCTCCAAGATTCTTCTGTTAAATCAAATTCTATAATAAAGACTAATATTTCCACAATAAAATATGACCTTTGGAGAACGAAGTGTAAAGATGTCCATAGCATCTTTATTTGACATTTATCCATTAATATAAAGATGGGATATATTCCGAATACACTCCAAGACACAGGTTTGAATCCAATTTATACAAAGATGCCTTCACCACTCTAAGACTATACAAAGGGACCTGATAAAGGTTAACATGCCAGGTTTAAGGCCTCTTTATATTGTACTAATAGTGAGATGAACTTCTTTGGCAAATGTGTGTGAGGCTCCTAATTCTTTTGACTAAAAGGAACTAACCAGGTCACAATGTATCAAACCATGGATGAGCCTGAAGAAGTACCTTTAAAACCACCCCCGCAGCAGTTTTTCTACAATGAGCCGTAGAAGTAGTGCACCATCTTTTATCACTGTTCTATAAGAGCCAAAGTGCAAGTCCCTCATGTGGAATTACTCTATTGTTGCAAAGTTCATAATTTAGTCATTCATGGATTTGCTATAAAATTAATACATTTGTTAGCTGAATTTTATCCTGAATTATACGTCTGGAAGTCACTAAATTTGAAATGACCTCAACCAGAGGCAGTTCTGAGTACTGACTTATTCACACCAGCTATCACAGAAGGTGGAACAATCACCTCTCCTGCTTGAATGCACTGCTAGATCTGCTTAAGGGAATAGTGCCAGGTATACCCTGACTCCAGAGAGCACTCTTGTGCACCTGTGTAGTGATATATCAACAAGAGGATTTTCTTTTCTTTGACAATAGATCTTGATGCTTTGCAGTGGACTATTCTACAGTACAAACTGATGTTCTTTTAGACTTGTATTGTGGGAAATTCATAATATTTAAATTTATCATCTGCTCTGTCCATACCTTGCCCTCCTCACAAAAAAAATTCTCTTTCTCTCTATGGCTGGCTAAAATGTTGTGCTCCCTCCTATGCTCTCAGATAACAACCAATCCACACATTCGTGACTTCCCTGTTTGACAACCGCAGTTGACAGCAGCAGTCTTGAAAAGCTCTACCTGATTGAAAACACAACAGCTTCATGCCAAGCAGAATGGAGTGGCTTGTGTCACTTGCTGCCCTCAGACTCCAAGAATTAAAAAAATTCCCATACATGGATGCTCAGACTTGAAGTTCTGTTCCTAATTTTAAAAGCTTTCCATTCCATAAGCCCTGAGCTACTTCCAGAGCTGTTTCTTCACCCTCAATCACAAATTTTCCAGAGCCATAGTGTATTCAGGACAACAAAGGGGACTCATGAAGATAGGGATGCAGACCTCTCTGTAAGAATGAATGCAGACAGCACTGCTATCTGCAGAAAGTACGAAATCACCAAATTTTCCCACAGTGAACAACAGTCATAATGGGAACTTGCTTCATGGCAAGTGTGTCTCTTCTGCTCCAGTATCTTTACTCTTGAGAACTGTCATATCCTATCTATAAGTTAGTCTTCTCTCCACCACAAGAAAAACAGTTAAACATCTCCTCTAACATTACCACTTACACCTAACTTTCTGTATGTGAACCAGGAGTTCTCACTCAGGACTCTTTGATACATGACATATACGCAGAGAATACAAAAAATATTGACTGAAGAAGACTTCAGTCAAAGCTCATGCCAAAAGATCAGGTGACGCACAAAGGAGAATTGCCCATAGACAGTCTTTCAAAATGAATTAATGGTGGAAGGCAACTATCTGCTGATACGGGTCAGCAGAGCAGAGGGGAGAACCAGGCAGTCAGAGCAACTTGACAGAATGGTCAGTCACCATGAACAAGAAGTGGAATAAATGTGGACAGATTTTGGGGGGATTTTGTGTTATGCTTACTGTACAATTTCAAAAGTTTGGGAAGGAATGAGATTTATGCAAAAACACATTCACAGAAATGATTCTCCAGTACTGCAAAAGCTGGGTTAGGTATTCATTCAAAGTGCTGTCGAATCACACATACAAAAATTACTGCTTAATGGTTTTATTGAACATTCTGATCCCCCTGCTTCTGAGTCCCTTACTGTGGTTATGCAAAAGAAAGCAGGAGGCATATGGTTCATAAGTGGAATGAATTGATTTCTCTTCTATAGATTTAGCTAGTGTTTATCATCAACTACTTCTGCACCAAGGCAGTTATGAGTGACTTGACCTCACTGGGAGGCTTTTTTGCATTTGAAGGACTTTTCCACTATCAACTTGCATACGCTTGCCAGCAAATTTTCATAAAATTGTGATAGATGTATTGCAGAAATTGAAAGCCATGGAAAGCCAAATAAATGAGAAGGTTTATTTAGAGCTAGTAGTCTGCCATAGCACTGTGTAATTGTACAGTTTCCTCCGGAGTAAATCTGTCCAAGTACAAATGAGGAAAAAAAACAAGACTTCTTTCAAAACACTTGTGCTTCTGGACACCATCAATTTCTTGAAGTGTGGTCATACCATGATCTGTCACAAACAACAAACTGCTGGATAGGGTTTAGCACAATCTGCCCACTTGATACRCAGAACCTTTTAGTCATGTATATTGCCACAGATGTGCTATTACATTGATTGGTCATTATAGTAAATGATCTGAAATAACCTTCATGTTACATGTTGCCATGTAACAGTAATGCCACCTATTTCGCTCTGGTGTTCAGCCACTAAGGAAACCCCTTCTAAATCATGTATGATAATGGCTCTTAGGTTACCTCTGCTGACTTTGTTGTTTTCCTCCAAGGTGCACATGGGTTCATTAATATGTTATCCCCAGCCCAATGAGGAATTTGAAAAACTTAGTCATGTCCTACACAGCCTATTAAGAACTAAAACAAGCCACAGTATCTGGCTGAAACTTGCTTTCTTCATCATTCTCTGACCACACCAGATGCTTGTTACTGTATCATTTAGCAAGCCTTTTTCAGGAAAAGGTCCTTAGTGACCTCTAGCAGGCTGTCGTCTTCTTTTTCTCTATGAGCAATCAAGCAACTGTAACAATAAAGTCATTTTCGGAGTAGTGAGAACCTGGACAAAATGCACCGTGTATGAGAGAGAGAGGACAAAACAGTGACAACAATCAATTCACAACCTTGACATTTTCTGCCTTTGCTCCATTTGAACATTTTCCAGCAAAAAAGACATCATTGGGGCTATCCTTGTACAGGATACTGTTTCTTTAACTCACAGAAAGTTTTCAGAATTTTTCCAACCACTGTGGATGAGAACACAATTGTGGCAAATAAGAAAAAGAAGGAAAGAAGGAAGGAAGGAAGGAAGGAAGGAAGGAAGGAAGGAAGGAAGGAAGGAAGGAAAGAGAGAGAGAAGAAAGAGGAAAGAAAGAGAAAGAGAGAAAGAGAGAAAGAGAGAAAGAAAGAAGGACGGAAAGAAGGAAAGAAGGAAAGAAAGAAGGAAGGAAGGAAGGAAGGAAGGAAGGAAGGAAGAAGAAAGGAAGGGAGGAAGGGAGGAAGGAAGGGAGGAAGGAAGAGAGGAAGGAAGGAAGGAAGGAAGGAAACGGGGGAGCAAGAGAGAAAGAGAGAAAGAGAGAACGAGAAAGAAAAAGAGAGAAAGAAAGAAAGGAAGGAAGGGAGAAGAAACAAAGAAAGAGAGAGAGAAAAGAAAGAGAAAGAGAGAAAGAAAGAGAAAGAAAGAAAGAAAGAAAGAAAAAGAAAGAAGGAAAAAAAAGAAAGAAAGAAAAGCACAAGCAGAAAAGCACATATATATACACAACTGCTCCAGGATAGACAATAACTCTGTTAAAATTTGAGCCTGGATCTGGGATAGCAAGTTTTCACCTACACACTTTCTGAATCAGAAAAGCATCTTCAGTTTTAATTCTCCCTTAAACTGTGGAGTGCTTTGACCACCAAGCTAATGACTATTCTGGAACTGGTCTTTCCTCAAACATAAGTAGACAAAATAAATGAAATAAATTGTGTGAATCATTTTTGGTTGTCTTGGAGGGACAAAGGAGAGGTGAAATGAAGCGAGCGGGGTGGTGTGAGAGACTGAAAGAGTTAATGTGAAGGTGATGTGTCAAACATTGTGTCAAAGCAAGTTCTGTATAGCCACGGTAAGCYGCAAATGTGATGTCAATTAACACAAGACCTGGAGGGCGTGCCGGAAGATGCGCAATTCCAAGTTCTGCCAAGTAATGATACACCATATTTGGCAAAAGGCCATACAGAGTTTATCTGAGGAAGGGGCTCGTGACCACCCGAAGACGACCCGAAAGGCCCCTCACGACCACCCCCACACAGTGGTGCCTGCGCAGAGGATCAGGAGTTACATAAGTCCTTGAGGGGCATGACTGGCGCGACCTAGAGGAGGGAAATAAGACTATAAAAGGACACCAACCCAAGGAGCCAGCGCGCACCCGTCACCATAGGATTGCCACATTCGTCATCGTCATCGTGGGTTCCAAGGGTGGTGATACCTCTCTGTCTCCTTTCTCTCTCTCTCCTTTTTCTTTTCCTCTCTTTCATCTTCTTCTCCTAAATGTTTCAATAGAACCCACGCTGCCTACTTCTATGCTTTCCAAGTTCGGGTTGCTTATTGTTACATTTTCCAAGTTCAGGTTGCTTCTACCTTAAACAAAATGTTTAATCGACTGTTTGGTTTCATCTCACCTTAATTTAGCCCAAGGGAATTTTGAAACCTCTACAACCCACCCCTCCACCAGTTTGCCCGGTCCGGGTCGTAACAGGTGGGGGAATAGCACTGAGGGTTGCTTCGTTGGCTGATACGTAGCATTGCATTATTAAACCTCTGCAAGAGGGTAAACAAAAGCTAGAGAGCAGTAGAGAGACCACAGTGTCTTAACAGATCACTGCCACCTTTTCAGAACTTTGTCAGAGTTGTAGCATGCATACCAATGCAACACTGGACAGAAGTGGAGGCTACAACTAACTCTGATGGTGAGGAGAGCACCAGGTCTAACAATGGCACCCCTCTGTCTTTCAAAGTCTCTTGGCATGCGAGTACCAACATTTCTCTTTCACAGCTTGCTGACAATTTGTAGCTTGTCTATAGTTGTTACAAAAACATGCTTCATTTAATTGAAGCCTTGTAGTACTCCACCAGAAAGCAGCTGATCAATAAAACAGGAACATTTCAAAATGTGCCAACGGGAAGGGATTTCTCCAACAGTTTCAGAATGGCAGCCTTAGGGGATATCTCTGTCCATATCAGCAGTAGTTTATATGTAGTTTGCTATCAGACTGTTCATACCAACAATGGTACTGCCATGCCTTCTGTGACTTCTGAGACGAATGTGCCAGTCTCAGGCCATTCACTTCATAACACAGATGATGGGTGAAAACACACCATGAGCTTTGCCACGGCATGGAAGTCCAGCCTGCAGTCTCTCATGCTGGACTACTTCTCCATACCCTTATCCTCATCACTGCTCCAAGTGGCAAAAGACTTAATTGCCCCAGGGTAGTGTGGTCAGTCATTCTGGAGATTCAACTGCCTGCTTTCAGCTTGCAGAACAGGAGGAACTGAGCAATTCCCTTCAGGCGATCTATATGGTCTAGCAGTTCACTGTGTAAGTGATGCCTTATCGATTTCTGCCATAGCCTCCATAGCTGACTCAAGGATCRGAGGCTCTGACAATGGCTAACAAGTTTAAACCATTAGTCCCATTTGTAACTACTTGGTGAAAGCTTGTAAGTCTCAACGTACCTTACACTRCAGCTTTTAGTGGATTTCTAGTCCCATTCATTTTGCCACAATGACCTCTGTAGTTAATGGGGGTTATTGGAAAATTATTTTTTTCTTCAAAAGCTTTTCCTTTTTCCTCCCTGCTTTTTCTTTTTGGAACATAAAAGCCATTTAGGTTGTGATGTTACAAAACAGCAATGCAGGTAATAATCTGTTGCTCTCCAGTGAGAAAATATGTGTCCTTGTGTACTGTATGTTGTGTCTCATGCTAAAAAACATCTTTGTCAGTCAGGTGCCAGCAAAGTAATTCATTTTGAATAGAAAGGTTTTCTGAGAGCAGTATTATTTTTTTAAATGGTCATATTAAAAATCCTAATCCTCTTCAAGGTTGAGGACATGTCATTAGTATAATTTCACCGTATTAAAACCTTTCTTTTTTCCCTGTCTAACCTTCTCAGAGCAGTAGTTTGCAGTTTTGTCATACACACAGTAAAATGGCTTCCTTTACATCAAACCATGTGAGATTCCTAGTAGTGAATGGGCCCAATTATGCCAATATTTATAATAATTAACACTATACACTAGAAGCAGGTCCTACGAGCTTTGGCTATGCTGTTCCCTTAGGTCATCCTCAAGGGTCACTCCAAAAGTGGTCTGGTTTTCACCATCCTTGTCCTTACTGCAGCCCTAACAGCCCTCGGGATTTCCCCACTGTTCATTGCCTGGAGCAACCTTAGGCCAGACATGTATGTAAAACAATGTCCTACTGAAAGGACTGTGCTTACCATCATCTTTTGATCTCTGTGCCAGCATGGCAAAAGAGTTGGTGACCTGCAAGGTTTAGGGGAAGAACCAGGATGCTCCAGAGCAAGCCTATGGGGCTAAAGATACATCTGTATCTTGATGCTGTCTAAGAGCTAGCCAGCTCATCTCAGGGACTACAGCTTTCATCCCATGCAAAGAAACACCTCAGCCACTCTCAGATTTGCTAACAGGATGTCCACATTGCTGGAGCCAGCTACAACTCAGGCTTGACCATGGAAGGGGTTGATCTGGGCATGCATTGCAAGCACTTACTAGCGGACCGTGCCAGTGCCCAGACAAAATGTTGCCCAATAGTAGGTACCTAACTTCTAGATGCAAAGCCTCCAGCTCGAGTGGCAGTATACCAGCTTCTAAATTCCCATTTTACTCTGTTAGTCCATTTTTATCTGTTTTGCTTATTGGACCATTTGTACCATTTCTCTATTTCACCCATTCAAATGGAACAGAAATTTAGTTCCCCGTACCTGTCTTCATCACAGGAGCCTGTGAGGTCACATGTCCTCCAGTTTATCACCTCCTAATGACAATTTCTGTCCCAAAAAGCAGCTAAACAAGATGTATTCAAATGTCCCCCGGAGAGGGCCTACACTTGCTGTGATTATGTGTAGAGACATCAATCTTTCCTGCTCCAGGGTCTCAGAGGCCACCATGGGCCACCAACAGTAGCTTCATTTGCTGTCTGCATGAAGTCTTTTTGGTTTTGCACTCTGACATACATCCCCTGGAGTCATGATCTATGTACCTAGGTGTTGCCATTGGGCAAGACACTGATAAATGAACAGGGATGTGAGTTCAACTGCACCTTCTCATCCTGCCAAATATTCATCAAGTGCAATTTTCAGCAGCTTAGAACTGTTGACACTGTTTATCCTTGGCACCAGCATGAAAAGTAGCACTTGCAAAGCATCAAGTCCTACCTTACCAGCTGAGTGATGCACAGAGCTCATCCACTGCTGGCCGGTGCAAGGAGGCTTGCACCAGGGGTGCCTGACAGCAACCATGTATGAACTACGAGCAGACTGTCAGACCCTCTCATTTGAAAGAAAATGTGTGTCCTTCTTTCAAAGCTCATTACAACCAGCATAAACAGGAGGAAGGCTTGCAGAAGGAAGGGACAGGGCCTCTCTCCCRTCTCACAGGGCACACACATCGCCTCCAGCACGCTGCTCTGGAAGTCCAAAAAGACATTCCCACTCTGTAGTTGGGGCTGTAGCACCCCTCTATGCCCTCACCACATTCAGGCACTGCCACAAGTACCTCCTGATCTCTGTTCCTTCCTCTAATATCTGTGCTGCAGATGCAAGTGCAATTATGAAGTTGTTGCCCTGGCCAGTGCCAAGCATAAGCCAAACTATGCAGTGGCCCCAAATGCCAGCTAAGTCCCAGGTGTAACTGGAGAATGACACTACATATTTCTCCAGTTTCCTTCTCCATCCCTGTGCGCCTTCAGTCCTGGAGATCTTCCTTGCCTCTCTTTGCTGTGGAGGAAAGGTCAGTTAGCCTTTCAATGTCACGTCCTCCAGGGACAGGGTATGCAATGCTGTCACCTGGGCACTACAAGGTGGTGGGGGAAATGGAGTGGGCGCTGGTTTAAAAAGATATAAATAACATTTATAACACCACTGTTGATGCCATGTGCTGTGGCCACTGCCATGGCTGTGATACTTACATGGAGAGACTGAATGCTTCAACACCGACCTTTCCAGAGGAAGTCAGAGGGTCAATAAAAATAGGTTTCTGCTGCCTCCTTCCCTCTGGGTATCTGCTGCCCCTTTCCTTTCCACGCCTGGTGACAAACATCCCAGCAGTTGAAAATGTGGCCATACATACCACATACAAGGTACTCAGTGGCACTTTTCTCAAGGGCTTCAGGACCACCTCAGACCCTGGGTGAAAGCGCTTCAGGTGAAGTGTTTCAGGTGAAAACCCCTTCTCTCCAACTAACACAACAGGGGTTACCATCCTTGACCTGGCTCCCTCACTGCCTCTGCCTTGGCACAACACCACCCTCCTGGCAGCCGTCTGCAACCACAGTCATCCCCCTCAGCCAGCAAGTCATCTCTGTATGGCCATGACCTGACCAAGAGGGTCTTCCCCTAAACACACCCCGGCCCAGCAACACACCTGGGGAGGTGGACATAACTGACTGGCTGCTAGGAAGAAAAGCACTCAGTGCCCCAGCTACACCACAGAGCTATTTTATCTAAATGTGTGGCATTTAGRAAACTCTGGACAGTGAAATAAGTTATACGGTGGGACAGGCCATATTGTRTGACTGATAGTAATGTGCAGCCAGGCCAGGAGCGAGGATGGGTCAGGCCAAGGGATGGAGGCAGCCTTCCCATGGCTGCCCAGAAGCACTGTCGGTACAGTGCTGGGAGGATGCCCTTGAGAATATTTCAGAGGCTCCTCAGGCAAAATTTTAGCTCAAGGAAGTCAAAAGAGAACAGTATAGAAACAGTAAAAGAAATCAAGGTGAAAGAGTAGCCAACCATGGCCCTAACAAAACTTAGGCATATGCTTAATATCAAGGAATTAAAAGGAAACATCTGAACTTTACCTCTTCCCTGACCTAATCAGCAAGACCTGAGCATTAGGCTCTGTGCTGCTTTTGCTGTAGAGATATTGCTGATGTGTGGCATCAGAGAAAGGGCCTATCATATCCTTTTTCCATTAGGTGTTTGAATTCAGCAAAAGACATATATAACTGAATACAGGGGTCCTCACTCTCAGAATTCCCTAATTTATCTTTAGCTTGTAAATAAATATTTTTGGCTGGCTTAAATTTCCATGCTGTGCACCTCAGCCAGCCTCAGGTCAGAAGATAGAATCACGTTTTGACTGCAGAGTCACTTAAAACATACTTTAAGTGTGACTTTCTCATTCCACCTCAGAGTTGAGGTAAGATGAAGTGTTCATTTGCACAAGGTTTTCCCAGAGAACATTTTCTGACTGTGGTGTTGGCCTTATCTTGAAGTTATAGTACTTTACTTATTTAGGCAGCAGCCATAAAAACACAAATGTGTAGACAGCATGTCCTTATCTAATCTCCCAGAAAAAAAAAAGTTAACAAATCCAGGCCAAATATGACAGAAATGTGAAAGATTACAATCCTCCCAAGAAATAAATCAAAGAAAGAAAGAATTAAACACACATTTTTCCACTGAAACAGGAATACAGAAAGTGAGATCTCCTCTGTCAGTGATTATCTTCTCAACTGATCGTTTCTGGGGCTGGCATCTATAGGCTGCCATATTATGATTGCTTAATTGTAACGTGGAGTACAGGAAATTGCTGTTATTTTTTAGAACTGGTGCAATTCTCTGACAACTTAATACTCTTACACACTTTACTTCCACCTAGTTGGATGTCTGTTTGTGGCAGCAGGAGAAGACAAAGCCTGTCCCCCAGCACTGCCTGTTGGAGACATGAGCAGGAAGAGTGAACAGTGGAATAACCCCCTTAAAAATGGCACTTAGGAACAACTGGCATAAACAGTCTTCTGGATTTCTTATGGATCAKCAGCAGTTTCACAAGGACTGCTGGCAGGATCTATATGCTATTGTTTAAAAGAAATAGAGCTGGAGGTTGTTCCCAAGCTTCTGGTAGGTCTATACGCATTACTTTATTTAAAAGGCATGATGAGTGTTCACTGTAGGTTATCCTATGAGCTTTATTTTCTTCCTGAGAACACATAAAAAGAAATAAACATGTTTCTCTGTTTAGATTAAAAAATCTTAAAAAAAAAAAAAAAATTAAAAAGCTAAAAATCATCCTGGATTGTGTAGTGACATCTTGTGGTGCAAAGAGAGCACAGCTGAATGGGAGTTCAGAATAGTGATTATTATCAGCACAACTCCAAAATGCATAATAGCACTTTGTGTCTGGCTTTTGATTGCCTCAACAGAGGACTGTTGCTGGATTATCATTGCACCCTGTTCATTATGCCACCTAAAATGCTTTTTCTGAATGGGGTATTAACTTATAATTAATCATCTCACATTAATGTAAGTTTATCCATGCAGGCATATTTAATCAGAGCTCTTTCATTTTTCATAATATTTTAATAACAGAGCACTAAAGGAGACTTACAAGATATGAAGTTACATGAATAGTGTTTATAATCTGAGTCTATTCGAGGGGTTCGAATTCTTGACTTTCAAGGAAGCTGAAAAATGACATAATTTGAACCTATGCACTATCATTATGATTAACCTGCAAAATGTATATACTTATGGAGCAGCACACACTGCCCTATCTTAATGACACTCTCCACAGAGGTCATACATAACAATGACGTGTTTTCCAATAAAAGTAGTTATAAGATAATAGGACTTAATTTATTTTAGGAGCCTCAGTACAGCAGTATATCACCAGAACAATCAGAAGTGGAATCCTTTCAGTGAACACAATGAGTGTTCATGCAAGTGGATGTATTTAAATGTGTGGCAGGTTTTAGGATTATCTCATTTAATTTTTTAAATCCTTGATCTATAAACAGTGTAAGGGTCTGGTATTTCTAATGAGTATTGATGGCAGCTGCCACTAAAAAGGCTGGTTTGTTGTGAATAATAAGTCTGCACTCATTGTAGGAGAATACTACTACCGCATTTCTGGCAACATCATTTACACCTTATCTCCTCCCTAAAACGCCAAAAACCAGTAATATGCTCTACCATTCTTTGACAAATTTCCTGTTCAAAGATGAGTCAGGCAGGTTATGAACAATAGAAACACCTCAAAATCTTCAGGAACTCAGAGGCCTGTGGATAAAGCAAACATTGCTCAAACTTGTTCTCACTAACCACAGGTAAGTTTGGAGTAAAACCATCTCTCTGGAGTGATCTGGACCATAAGCAATCCCTAACTCTGTCACCCCCGCTCAGATTTAATGTACAGTCTGTTAGCTTTCCAGAAAGTCCTCCTCCACTCTCATCCAAAGGATATGTTTTCCAGTGTGACATTASAGAAGCTAATAAATTAACTGCAAGCAGCCAACTTTTTAAAACTATGAATACTAACAATAATAATATCACCACTTGAAGTAAACCAGTAGTGTTTTGTACTATACATTGATTGTGACCAGTTTCTACTCTCATCAGAAATATTCATTACTAAAGCAACCATTTGTTGAAAAAATTGGATGTTTCTCCAGGATTAATGGCCACCTAGGAGCAGATTAAAGCTTGCTGTATACCCAAGGCCACTAAGATTATTTCATACTCAGTACAGAGAAAATGCCCAGTACAAAATTATTTATTCAAGATATTTGGTTTTTCCAATTAAGGAAATGTTTGATCCTTCCAATTAAGGATCCCCCTGTGCTTTACAAAGAGCAATGAAGTCATAGCTCTGCATCCACAGTGGGTAGGGAAGGATCGTTATCCATCTTTCTGAGATAATGGAACAGAGACCCAGAAAAATTAAATAAATTATCACAAATTCCAGAGGAGATCTGCCAAAGCCTTTTTTTCCTGATGTTTGGTTTTGTATCAGGATCAACAGGGATAATTTTAGAATCATAGAATCATAGAATCATTAAGGTTGGAAAAGACCTCTAAGATCATCAAGTCCAACCATCAACCCAACACCACCATGCCCACTAAACCATGTCCCTAAGTGCCTCATCTACACGTCTTTTAAATACTTCCAGGGATGGTGACTCAACCACTTCCCTGGGCAGCCTGTTCCAATGTTTAACCACTCTTTCAGTAAAGA
>JAYKAV010000911.1:320716-369018 GCA_035582835.1 Phoebastria nigripes | reverse complement strand
ATACAGGCCAGGATGCCATTGGCCTTCTTGGCCACCTGGGCACACTGCCGGCTCATATTCAGCCGGCTGTCAACCAGCACCCCCAGGTCCTTTTCTGTTGGGCAGCTTTCCAGCCACTCTTCCCCCAGCCTGTAGCGTTGCATGGGGTTGTTGTGGCCAAAGTGCAGGACCCGGCACTTGGGTGCAAGCAAGAGCTTTCTTCCAAGCAAGAGCTTCAGCAGTTACAGAGGACGTGCTCTACACTGTGAACCAGTTGTACCGCTTTGATCTCCTCTCAGTCTCCCATTTGGCTTATRGTTGTTTCTGGCTGCTTCCTACACACCACTTCTCTGAGTAAAACAGTCACCACAGCCACCACCAAAAGAGCCAGCTTGCTGATGAATTACCTACTAACAAATATTAATTTTAACAGATTTTAATTTTGGTAGATGATAGGTGGAAGACRTCTCTTGTTTTCTCCTCCAACCATTTTTATATACTTTTCTCCATATAAACACAGGGGGGAGAGAGCGAGAATTGTTCAAGTTATGTAAGTCAGAAACACATTCAAAATGAAGAATACTCCGTAATGAACAGCTGAGCCCCTCAGTGGAAAAGAGATTTCATGAGAAGAGAATCAGACCTTGTTTATTACAGCCATATTTTCTCCTCGGGGGGAAAAAAAAAAGAAAGAAAGAAAAAAGGAAAAGAAACCTAAACAGCAATGTTTCCTGTAATAAAACATTTAAAGTAAAGAAATGGGAGAAAAAATTAAAGTGTATGATATGTAAAGTGGCTGCAAAACTGGAATCTTATGACACTATTGCAGCTAGATGAGGTTGACGGTAGCACTGAGCACTGGAGTTTATCATTACTTTTGGCACCATGTGCTGTGGGGCAGAGAAGTGATGAGGGACAAAGTGAAGGTTATTCCTTCAAATAAGAGGTAGCAGAGCGAAGTGGAATGAAACAAGTATTTGCTGTAAACTCGGGGGATTAAAAGCTGTTTGAATTATTTAGAAATTGGGCACTGGGTCTGCATCCTTTCATTGGCTGTCCACTGGACTGAAGAAACTCACAGGTGCTGCAGCAAGTAATTGGCTGTGTGAGGAAYACAGTATTTCCTGGCAGCATTTCTCGGCAGTCCTCTTCCAGGACAGAAACAGAGAGGTGTAGGGGCAATACTTACATCTCGCTGGCATGGCTTCCTCTCATCTCTCCTCTGCAGTAAGYGCAGTACAAAAAGCTTCAATGGCCTGAGGCACACTTTCTCAAGATTCATCTACATTTATAACATGAGTAGTAGTCTCTTCTGAACTGGAAGGTGGACTATAACACTTTAGGTAAGGACCTTYCTTGTTTGGGAGACATGCAGAAAACACAGACCTCCACAGAGGGCAATGGTCAAGGGAAGGTGGAGSGGGAAAGCCTCAGAGCACTTCTGAACTCTTAACACAACCCAAAAGTATGACCCAGGTAACTACTAACTCCAAACAACCCGAATTCCTGTATCTGGTTTTCTTGTTACCTCCCCCAGCCCCCAAAAAAAGGAAGTCTGGATGCATAAACTAGGCAGGAGCTGCAATCTGCTCCAAGTCGTCCCTGGTAGATGATCAGGATTAGTTTAGACACAGCTGGATGAGTTTGACTATGCTCACGTTGAATTTGCCCTTTGCCACAGGCTGTCCACAGAGCAGTAAGCTATTTTTACTCTGCTACTGTTCTGTATTGCCAACCCAAATCTTTAAAATCAAGTGTCCTAAAAATCTAGAGATGGATATAACAATAATGATTTCTTTACAAATAACAACTGTGAAGTGTATTTTCCTACTAGGTTCTGAGCTTCACAGCAAGATGGGTTCAACTCATTTCATATCTTTAAGCCTTTTTATTCAGTTATGAGACTCATGGTACAGACTTGTGAAGTAACAACTCCAATGTAGATTTTTAAATCTATTATAGATTCTTAGACACATTGCATTCAGAATCTACCCCCTGAAGTTGCTCCAACAAGTGCCTGTAATGTTACACTTGGCAACTTTTGAAGTCTTTTTATCTTAAAAGTAATTCCGTGCTACACCACTGTTTCATAATGTCACTTCGGAGTCTTGTTAGGGCTGTCGAGGGAGGAAAGACCAACACTGAGAACCAGAATAAAATGTAAGTGGTTATGTCATTAAGATATTAACTCAAAATAGCAAACAATGCCAGTTGTTTAAGGGCAATCTCCCCAGCAGAGAAAGAGTCAGCAGTATTGGTTTAGTAATCAGAAGTTAGCTATCTGACCTGACCTCCTTCCTAAAGCCTTTCAAGAATGTCTGCCAGTAAAATAAAAGAAAATAAACAGTCCTAAAAGTCTATAATTTTTTCTGTTCTTGTATTTCTTTATTTTCATTTTCTGTATTCCTCATTATACTCCTTGCATTAATCACCATAATTTTTCCTTCCCAACTGTCTAGAACTTTTTCCACTTTCTGTTCATTACTCTGTCTCTCTTTTACCTGCCCTTCTCCTTTTCTTTCAAAAAAAAAATCCTCTCATGTATTTCTTATCACATTCATGGCAATTTCCTCTCTCCTAGGACCTGCTTTGCTTTTCAGCCCCATTTCACTTCTCCCTGATGACCCTGCCTCTTCCTTCCTTGCCTCAGGTTATTGACAAGGGAAACATCAGCTCACACCCTATTTGCCTGCAGGAAAAAGAAATGGGGTGAAAGGAGCGATGTGGCCACTAGATAAATGTATATAAGCCATTCCAGCTGGCAGTTTGTCCCACAGGTCAGCAGCCTACCCACCTTCCTACATTACTGTGCTGCCCTTTCCATGCTTATCCCCCACATAATTGCTACATTTCCAGCTGGAATTTTATGCCTAAACATTRTGACAGGGCAGGCACCAGCCACCTTGTTAAGCCAGAGACATAGCAGGACCCTGGAAAAGCAGGCTTTCCCTATGACACAAGAAGTTCCTCCTGCAGAAGTGGTGCTCAGCGCCATGCAGGTGACAGACATTTAGCAAGGATTTCCCTCCATTATTGCACATTTACACCATAGCCAGGCTCCTGGAAATGCCCCAGTGCCGTCAGACCGGGGAAGCTGATAAATATCTGGGAGAAAAAAGAGAAACCGATAATATGTCAACTAGAACTGGGAAAAAATCAGCTCCATTTTAAGTGGACTTAAATTTTTTTAGGAGAAAGCCCATCAGGTAGAGCCTGACATTGCTATATTGCATTTTCTCTCTAGGAAGGGCTCAGCACAGGTGACTGTTGCTTGTTGTTTTGAAAAATAAATGGCACACAAATGGTTAGTTTTGAGATGGAGCAAGAACAGAAAGAGAGTCCTCCTAAATGGAGATAACGTGGCCATGGAAAAATGACTACACAAGAACATATACTCACTCTAAATATTTGCAATTCTGGGAACATTTTATTGAGTATACAAAATTAACATTGTTAAGACATCCAGCAGCTCTGTCCTCCTTCTTATTGTACTGAGATCAAAAGGCATCCTGTGTTAGTCATGGGAGATAGAATTTCTCATATCTGTCTAGTTAGTTAAATAACCAGAGTGCACTGTATTCATTTTCACTGTGATCTTAATTTGAAAATATGCCGATGCTCTGCTTTAGTGAGTATTTCCTCATTTTACAAATCAGGTTCAGCACACGGGGCCAATTCTTGTTTCCAGTGAAGTCAAACCTCACATTTATCTTTATCTGGATTCAGAACCGACCTCCCCCCATGATGTCATCTGCTTAACTAAGAAAGGCAAGGACTTATTATTTTTTAAAAAATTCCCAGGGTCATAACTGAGGTGGGCAGACCACCTCTGAACACAATTTTTCTTTAGCAGCAAATTCTAGTTAGCCTTGACCTAACAGCAATGAAAGAAGGAAAAATACAAGCAGCTCTTCCCTGCCTCCCAGAACACTTGAGTATGCTTTTGCCAGCTGTAATTCAGCTGCATGCAGTTATGTCAAAGTTTGCAACAGGGAATCTAGTTTGTCCCCTTTCTTCAGGAAAGAGCTGAACCACAGGCTGGCAATGTCCGCCAGGAAATCTGGCCCCCTAGAGACTTCTCCTCCCAAGGTCAGCAGCTGACATGCTACCTAAAGAGTAGTTTTTGTACCAGCACAGGTCCACTAGCTTAAACGGTGATGTGCACTGACTCAGGCTGTCCAAGGTTAACTGAAGCCTCTGAGCAACTTTACTTGCTACTTACAACCAAATAAAATAACGGCATCGCATGGATCAGGACATATCAGAGGTAAATCATAGTTTGAGATATCTGGACCCTAACATGCACAGCAGGACCTCACTCTTTAACTGGCTTTCAAATGTCAAGGGTCCTTGAAATCTCAGCAAAGAGTAAGACTGGATGCATACAGCAGTCATGTAGCACAGAAAAGAGTGTGGTAAAAGAAATGGGGGAAAACACAGACGTAATGGAAACATTCCTGGTTCAGCATGATCCTTTAACTTTAGCRAGCTCTGGATCAGCTTTTCAAAACAAGTAAGAGAGATTAGAAATTGGTGCAAATGCCTATAGTGTTAGAAACGCTGGCCATGGATAACATGCAAAGGTCTGAACTACTGACGATGAGGAGAATCCCCCCTCTATCCATTGGCTCCTGGCCCATCCTGACAAAAAATACGGAACTGGGAAGATGGGCAGAAAACAGGCATAGGAATAGCCCTCTTTTATTGCACCTGATGAGCTGTAGGCATGCAAATCTTGGTATCATTCATTTATAAGCCAGTAGATAAGATACAGAGATCACATTTGTAATTTAGATGTTAAAGTGCATGGATGTTTTTCACCCTCCTAAGTGCTGCTTTGAACATCTTCAGTATGTCAAGTTCTCTCTTCAAAATTACATTGGACATCTGGGATAGCTGACTGTTCTTGTTAATTAATTCTTATGTTTAGTGCTCTGCTGTTGTCACCATTTGGTCATGGACTTTTCATTATCATAATATTTGTTTATCTGACTAAATAAAGCAAACAATAACATTTTGAAGTACAGTACAGTAAACGCTGCTTCCAGTGCAAGCAGAAAACCATACATGAAAGTCTCTTTAGGAAAACATGTTCCTGCCAAACCACATGCAGTGATGCCTCTAAATGAGTAAATTTAGGTAATTAACACAAAGCCAAGCCAAAGAAATACAGCAGGCATGAGCTGCCAGGCACCAATTACCTGTACAGCTAAAAATGGGGACAAGAATTCGCAAAGGCTTTTATATCAAAGCTGTAGGGATTTTGTTTAGGTTTTTTTTTTTTTAATCAAAAGCCTCTCAGCTCTGAGTTATGGCCAGGTTTTCCTTCTGATTAAGCAAGGCTGATGAGAAAAGTAGAAACAGATAAACTAGTTTCAGAGAAGTCAAAGCCCCCCAAACTTTCAAGACGCACTTTGAAGCCAAAACTGACTCCTGCGATAGGGCTTAAAAGTTAGAAAATATTATGCATTCTTCATTATTACAGCTGAATGGAAGTGAAAGAACATTCTTCATCACTCAGGCAAATGTGGGACCCAGGAGATCCCTCCTGCAATGTGCGGATATAAAATCTATCAGTACAGTAGCAAAAAGCAAGTTCTTYGTGGTTTCTGCTGTGGTGGAGCATGCTCCAGGCCATTCCTGCATAGCTCCCTGAGAAGAACTGCGGAAGTCTTCTCCAACACATGGTAGCACATGCTCAGCCGTCACAGGTCAGGCTCATGGCAGATCAGGTATCATCAAGACAGAATGAGAAAATATTCCCAGTTTCTTTTATACTGCATACTGGACCACAGAACTGTCCCTAAATTCAGGAATTCCCTTTTTTTTTTTTCCCCAGTGACTTCACCTAAGCACTAACATCCAGTTCCTAGACAGAAAGCTTACTCCTGAAAGATTGTCTACTTGGAGAGGCTGGAAAAGCAAATTCCCTTGATGTTTCCCATGGCACTCACAGAGAAACCTCAAAATTTCATTCTAAAACCAGCAAGCTCCTCAAACACTAGGAGAAATGAATAAAACTGCTTTCTAGCTTCTCTGCTAAATTTAAATAGCCATACTTAGGAAGGCAAACCTTAACTAATCCTATCACCTTTTAAATTTTTGTAATTAATCTAGGTCAAATTCCTCTCATTGCTTTATTAAATAAGGATCCTTCATCAGACTCCAAAAGCTTTCTGCTCTACTCTTCCTTTAAATTTACAATATGAGTTGTATAATCAGATAGGCAGAGGAATCCTCTTTATCTGATTCATTCACATTAGATTGGAGGAAATCTCACTGGAAAAGTCAGAATAAATTTAGTTTGATTTCTAATTGCATTATTTACATAATAAAGAAAATTATTCCTCATCTTGCTGACTTGATCATCGAATAATAAGAGCTCTCCTAGGAGAAATACATATGGAGACCTGGTTCTCCTCTCATTTACCCTAATTTTACATTGATGTAATGCCACTGACCTCGGATAAGTTACTCTAGACTTATGTCAGCGTAAATGAGTGGAGCATTGAGACAGAAAAAAAGACTGTTGGGCTGAAACCATTATTCAGATATTCAAATTCAACCCTGGGCAAGTTTTACAGTCTCTTTCTCCTCTGTAAAACTCAGCAAAATCACTGATAGTCAATCAGTCCCCTAAGATTTACGAGGATATCTCTGATACCACCTTGGAAGTCTAGAGATATACACACAGAGAGGTATGAATGAGCAAAAACCCCTGGGGATTACAATACTGTACCTCGCATGTGAATCACCAGAATTACTAATTCTGCCTCAGCAGTGAGAGCAGGAGAAAGCAGAGGGACCTTAATGCAAGAGAGGACAAATAGGAGTTTAGCAATGAAGAATTACGTGTATAAATTATTTTGCTAACACTTTTATTTCCCCATAATTATATTAATTTATTTGCTATTATTCACTGCAATAACACTGATCTCAATGAATTCATTTGGTATTAATGCTGCTATGAGAAACACTTCCAAAAGAGTTCTACAGTAATTCAGAATTAGTTAAATGTACCATTAAATCAAAATGTGCTCACTTCATTTTTGTTGTTATTTTCAGGGTCTATTGAAAACAGATTTCCTTTCAGTCAGCTTTCTGAGACATTCATCAGCCCTGTAGTTTCTAAGTCAGGGTGTGCCTGTCATTTAACCTTCATCCTCCTTCAGTTTTCACCCTGGTGCATTTGTATTAAACCACAGACTGATAAATGAGCATTGCTTTGGCTACACAAAAGAGCAATCATTAAAGAAACCTCTCATAAGGTATGAATCAAAGACAGGAAACCTTTACTCTTTTTCCACTCGATCTTCCCTGGCTGAGGGACTGCCTGCAGCAGCATACTCCTCTTATATTTATGGGCTTTTTTCATTCCCAAACCATTTTTTCCCATTTCTCAGTTGCTTTTTTAAAAGATACACAGGTATACCCAGGCAACAGTCAGTCTGCTGCTGATTGTTATAGTACGGTTTGATAGAACTCTGTTATCAGTCTAAAATGTAATCCAGCATGAGGAAGCATGAAAACAAGAAGGGCATGAAGGCAAAGAAACAGGCATCCTGATGAGAGAAACATGTCTAATTAATGAAGTGAGATATGCAGAGAATTTAGACCATTTTTCCTAATGACTTTTTTAGAATTATAGAGCAATGGGACTGACAAGTTTATACTTAGCGCACAGATGCACATTAATTTTTCCTGTTTCTTTTGAAGAGCTCAAAACAATTTTCTATAACCTCTGTCCCTGCATAGTCATCTATGCTTGTGAAAATCAGTGAGAAGGTGTAAACCATAGACGATCAGTTCTTTGCTCTTCCTATTCCCTACAAAGCTTCTGTTTCATCTTATACTTTTTCTTTACTCCATTTGCTTCATGGTGCGTTCTGTTTCTTGAAGGAGTCAAAGAAGTTCATGTGTTCTTAAACTGAGAATAATTACCTTTGAACCAACAGAAGTTGCTGGCCTCAGCACTGTGATAACCTGGTGAATACAGGCTATATTACACAGGTGGGAGTAGATGTTTTGTGGATTCTAAACCTCTGTGACACAGTTTTCATTTCTTATCCTCAGGCTTGGCTGTATGCTTAAGACTGTTGTAAATCAGCACAGTTTCACTGATTCCAATTTATCTGCACAGGCCTACATAACCGGACAGTTGCAATGTTTGCTTGCTCATACATAAATAAATAAATAAAGACTTGCATGTCCTGTTTTACCATTCAAGAGTAGTAAAGGCTCTGCTGAAGTCACTGGAGCTCTGCTGGCATAAAACTCAAATGCAGAGAGAACTCAACAGGGTTCATATCAGAATTAAACCCTGATCGAATGCAGGAGACCCATATTTCCGAAGAAAACTATCACATCGCAGAACATAAGCACATGTTTAAAAGGTCCCTCATTCAAAACCCAAGGGGCATTATTTTCAGAAGCCAATATCCAAAGAGATCACCATATGTAAATTTCTGCCGGCTCAAAGCAGAGTCCAAAGAAAATAGCAAACAGCAGATGCTGCTACTGGCACAACTACGTCATAAGTTATGGCTTGCCCCCCAGATCTGGCGTGTCCATGACGTCCTTGAACACTGCTCTAGAAAAGGAGTACAAAAAAGAAGAGGAACCCAAACAGCAGTGTAACTATAAAATCAATAGCACATAAAATTGTTTTTTGGCAGAAAAAATAACATGCTTTAAATCACATAATACCTTGGGCCCAATCCATGGTGATATAGGTGACTATTGATTTCCATGGAGTTTATGCTGACACATTATTAGCTAAAAGCCTGGTCAAGAATTCAGAAAGGATGCTAAAAGTATTAGATTTATCCTGATTGTGGCATTACCAACACCAACACCTTCTGATTTATACTGGTGTGAGAGGGAGGAGCCCCATAATACAGACATAGAACAACTGAGCAGCTAAAGATTGTGAGAACGCCAGGCTTTCTTACTGATGAAAGTAACACTCAAACAAACAAAAGCATATGTGATTTTATATGCATTGTCACGACTGTCATTTGAACAGAGGCACAGATAAATGAGGGACAATAACAGCTTAAGGTGGTACAGGGAAAACAAGAACTGACTCAAGGAAAACTGGAATGAATGCCAGGAATAATTTCCTGTCACTGAAATCTGGTCAGTCTTGGCCTAGTCACTCAAAACAAGACTAAATAAAGTTCATGGGTATGATGCTGGGAACAATCTTGCACCATCAGGAAGATAAATATCTGTGTTATCTATGCTTCTAGGATTAGAAAAACAAGGCAACAGCTCAGTAGTACTCAGCAAAAAAATGTTGGCACAATGTACTTGATATTAGAGCCAAATTTGTAATAAGAAGACGCGTTCAAAGAAATAAGCTCAGAAAATAAGAGAGAAGAGTGGGTAGCCTTGACCTAAACCCTCTTTAGTACCAAAATAAACACAAACTGATTTCCAAGACAGTCCTGTTCAAGTTCATCTCTGTTGCACCCATCCAACACAGAACAGTCCCAAAGCATGTACTGATATAAAGCCTCAAGGATGATCAAGGATGACTGAGCTTGCGTCTTTTATAAATGTTCCTATTTACTCTCAGATTGGAAAATTTAGCACACAGTCATCAATTAGTTCATTGGAGAAGGAAAAAAAAAACACAGAAATAGCAGGTCACCTTTAAAACAAAAGAAGAAATAATGTTTAATCTACTAATATTTCATCTTTGACAGGTAATACCAACTGAGATTGTAGCTAAAAAAAAGGCAAAAGCAAACACTCTTGTTCCTTTAATATTCATTTAAAAGAGGAAAGAAGGTTTGTAAATTCAGATAGAATAAAAAAGGGTGCTATAAATGCAGAGATATGTTGGGTATATTAATCAGTTGTGCTGGTTTTGGCTGGGGTAGAGTTGATTTTCTTCATAGTAGCTAGTACGGGGCTATGTTTTGGATATGTGCTGAAAACAGTGTTGATAATACAGGGATGTTTTAGTTACCGCTGAGCAGTGCTTACACAGCGTCAAGGCCTTTTCTGCTTCTCACACCACCCCACCAGCGAGTGGGCTGGGGGTGCACAAGAAGTTGGGAGCGGACACAGCCAGGACAGCTGACCCTAACTGACCAAAGGAACATTCCATACAATATGACATCATGCTCAGCAATAAAAGCTGGGAAGAAGGAGGAGGAAGGGGTATGTTTGGAGTGATGGCGTTTGTCTTCCCAAGTAACCATTACACGTGATGGAGCCCTGCTTTGCTGGAGATGGCTGAACACCTGCCTGCCGATGGGAAGTAGTGAATGAATTCCTTGTTTTGCTTTGCTTGCATGCACGGCTTTTGCTTTACTTATTAAACAGCCTTTATCTCAACCCATGAGTTTTCTCACTTTTACCCTTCCGATTTTCTCCCCCATCCCACCAGTGGGGGGGAGTGAGCAAGCGGCTGTGTGGGGCTTAGTTGTCGGCTGGGGTTAAACCACGACACCAGTGTATCTATTTCTTTTAAAAGATCTTTCTTAAAGGTGCTTAAATCAAAAAGCAAATAAGCCATCTTGTCTGTTGAAGTTTATTGCAGCAGCTTATGAGCAAGGAGGAAAAAATATACGGGAGAAGAAAGGAATATATAGAGCAAAAGACCAGCACTCTCAATCAATAAAGATTTTATTTATAAGTACAGAGGGATGCATAGTCCTAGTTTCAGTTTTGAAATCTAACTTCAGTTTTGAGCCAGAATGTGAAAATTAAATCTTTTTAAACCTCAGTGTTAGTTTCTGCTGATACAGGTGGTGGTATACTTATTAAAAATATCTTGAACTCCATTTCTACCAAATAGACAGGAGTACATCAAGCATATTGGAGACTGCCATCTCTCTTAATAGGAATTTGGAGATATTCCACGCAATTGCAGTTAACAGAAGCCCTTTTTTAGCAATGTTGATGTCAGCAAAACAAGTAGCAGCCCAAAAGATTAAAACCTCACTCCCCCTTTCTGGTAAGAACTTCTGAAAAGGTGGGTTCTCTAGGTTACCCCTCTTCTGCAGACCAAGCAACAATGACAGTGGGGTTCTTACAAACAACAGTGAACAACATCCATTAGCTTCTTTGATTTTTAAAAGGTTGAAAATAAATAATGGGATTAAAAATTGTTAATTGAAGCATCCCAAAAACAAACGTTGGATTTTTCTAAAGTCTTGGAAGTTTAAAAAAAAAAAGCAGAAAATTGCTGTTATTTTAATCCCACTAAATAAACATTGTTGTTAAAAAGAGTAAGAGAAATTGTTTAAAATAAATGGCTCTAAGACATGCTAAGTGAATGGTTTCATTATGGTTTTGTTGTTGCTTCATATGTATACCTGGTAAATGTTTAAACAAAAAATACAATCAGATAGTTGCCGTAAGAGAAAGTCAAGATCCATTTTTATGCAAATATCCAAGAAACAAGGTTGAACTTTTGGATTTGGGAGAGATTTCTAGGAAGGCCAACAGACCAGCTGTGTCAACTTTAAAATGGAGAGTATATCATATTAAGGTAGTAATGGCTTTAACTCTTGGTCTCTTAAAAAGAATGTGCAGAACAATGTATGTATCTATAATAAAAAATAATTTTATACATTATCTGCATTTTTGACATGGATTGTGAAATTCATGCTCTGTTTTTTCCTTCTAACTCTTCTGACATATGCAGGAATAGTTCTTCGCCAGAGCCAGAGTACTTCTGTAGACGGCATGGATCAGCTATCAAACGAACGAGTTCCCATATGGAACTAGTTGTTTCTGACAATAGTGCTGCCATTGTCTGCACTTTAAAGGATGCTGGTTTTCTTCAGAATCTTTGTTTCATCCTTTCATTGATCCTCTAATGCAGGATCTCCTTTCCAGTAAGTACTAACTATATCAAAGTTATTTCCAACAGCAGATAAGATATTGAAAGAAGTCCAGAGAACAAACTACATGTGCAGCTACTGGAGGAAGATGACACAAGAAGGGACACCAAAATTTAAATCTTGGGACAGTCTTCCAGTGCAGTTTGGAGCAGAAACCTGCCAGTAGCTTTGTAATTTCCTTTTAATATATAGAAGGCATTGATAGTGATGCTGTCTATTGTTTATTAAGTTGTGTTGTTAAAAATGTACACGGTGCTCTGCAAAATCACAGGGTGAAAAACATTCCCTGCTCCCAGTTATCTATCTTATTTAGAGGGCAATAGCTCCCATAAGAGAAACAACTGGTGAGAAAAGAGGTGATAGGAAGACATACTGCTAGTCTTTGCTGGAGCAAAGAGATAAAGGCAACGATTGAAACTGGGCATAGGGGTAAGATAACATTAGGTGTTGACAAGAACTAAGTCATAGAGCATTTTGAAGCAATAGGTATTACAGCAAAGGACAGGTCTGAAAAGCTGCAGTACTGGGGCGAGGAAGCGGAAATGGGGGAGTGATCAGACAAATCAAGAAGAGAAGAGTCTGAAAAGTGTCTTTTTCTTCCTGAAGTAGAAAAGCAGGAGGGAAAATGAGAGGCGTTGAAGGAAAGGCACAGTGATCAGGCAGAGAGAATTTGGAGATGGAAAGATCAAAAGGAGAGCTGATCAGCAGAAGACATGGGAGCAGATTTTTAGAGTGAAGTAGGTGTCTAATTTTCCCTAAAATATCTCTAAATGCATGCCAAGGTCATGCCAGAAACTCAAAGATGCAGATGAAGGAAGGAGGTTATGCAAAGGGAGTGTGAGCAGTCACCTAATTGTTAATTCAGGAAATGAGTTCACCCAATGAAAAGGTAGTAGGGAAAGTCTTTGTGGTAAAAGCAGGAAATCAAGCGCGTTCATTATCATGGGAAGTGATAGGGCTAACCTATTTTTGCCCAGGATTTTCCAGACAGAAATATGTGCACATTTTCCATTTAAAACTTCCACAGTAAGTTCAATCCATGGGAAACTGTACCTACATACAGAGTAAATCATTACTTTGGTGCACACTGAATTTACTATACAGACAATGTGGATATGTCCAGACTTTCCAGACATATAGCTGCCTAGCTGTAACTACTGAATACTAGAAATCTCAGAAAAATATAGAACTTCCTCACAAACTCCCAAGATAGAATTACCAGGCAGAAAGAAAAATACATGTCTAGGGAAATCCAGACATCTGGTAGTCTTCTGAATGTGAATATCTATATAAATGATTTATCATTTATACAGATATTGCTGCTACGTTTCTTCAATGCGCTTTCCAAAGCTTTCCTGCCTATACACAGACTCAATTTGTCACTGGACAATTATTTCATAATATGTTTGGCAAGTATTAAGTACCCAGGACAGGTACACAGTGACCCTGGAAATTCAGAGGGCAGCTCAGATTTTGAATTGGCAAGACTGAAATGGGACTCTGTTTTTGAGAGTCAGCCTTTTCTTTCTCACTAACTGGAGAGTGGAAGAGTTACAGACAGTGCTGATTTTTTATGGGAGGAGGTGCCTGAATGAAAACACACATGACTGGCAATATTTTGGTTGGCATAGTACAAACACATGCCAGAAAATGGTTTACCACAGAACAGAAAGAGGTTTCACCATGCATTTTTCATGTTGTTTCATGAGAAATCTAAACCCAGCACCATATCTTGAGAGAACGGATGAAGATTCATTTACATGCAAACCTTAAAATACATAAAATAGACAAAGAGCAGCAAAGCAGAGCAGACACACACATAAATTACAATCAAACAGAAAGAAAATTATAAAGAAATGTACTTTAAAACAACTAAGAAATAAAAGTTCAGAACATGTGAGGTCTGAAAATTATAAATACATTAGAATTTACTCAGAAAAGCCTACATTTGAGTCATGATATTGTTGAAAAACAAGGATTTTCTACAGAAGATCTACAGCACAAAGTTGCTGCCTATGTACCTGTTTAACAGTGCAAAAGTGCATCTTTACTTAAAAATATTATCTTCACAGTAAATTTGCCACATATATATTCTGTAGATTTTCCTTAACTCCTCCAACTGTATGTCTCCTGTAACATAGAAAATACTATTTAGAGGAAAGAGGAAAAAGGTATAAATAATATAGAAATCAGTGCTGGATCACAGGTAAAGTGCAATCCCAGTGATCTCATCATTTTAACCAGACAGATCAGCGCTTTGATGAACGCACCATAATGACTGCTTTCCATTTCACTTTGCACAATGAACAAAGAGGACCTAAAGGGCAGCTTTATACTGTGCAGCTCTTGACTTACGTCCTCTTCGGTACATTATTCATGACTGCCACATCCAGCTTCCAATTTCACCCTTATCTGGTTTCCTTTGGTCACTTTTGCACACTTGCTATCTTTTTCCATTAAGCAAATATGCACTTTGCAAGCATATGAAAATGCATCCTTTCCACATTTAAGTGAATGATACTAAAATGATCAGTGGTCAGCTATTCTCTGAATATAAAGATATGTGGCATTCCTTTATCAAATGTAATCCACTTCACTGAGAACCTTCAAGAATCAACATTTTTTCCTAATGTTGTCTACATCTTAGATAATTCTGTGCCTCTATCTGATTCAAGAACCTCATTTAAAACATATTCTGCCTTTTTCTAACATTTTTTGAGTAGCTATCTTGCATGGAATATAATTGTGTCTGGTTTTGACCTCTCATTTCAATTCAAGCAGGTTCAAATTAGAGCAGGCTGAACAAAATTAATACTTTTTCAGAGTGGTTAATTAACTTGGAAAAAGGCATTCTGACCAGCCCTGCAACAAGCTTTGGGAAGATGATAAAACAAAACAAAACAAAAAACCTAAAACCAGCTGGAGAGTTTGAGTTTGAAGTAGGACATGGCCACCCCAACAGCTCTAAATGAAGAGGAGAGGACCTGGCCATGGTCCTAACACAGGAGTCCAGGATGCTCCAGTAAGGTTGCAATCACAAAGAGATAGAATAGATATATCTATAGGTATCTTTTTTTCCTAAGGAGAATAGAATAGAATAGAATAGAATAGAATAGAATAGAATAGAATAGAATATTTCCATTGGAAGGGACCTACAAGAATCATCTAGTCCAACTGCCAATGTTGTTATATTATTTTAAATGCACAGAAGTTTCATTTGTGAGCTGCCATCAGGCTCACTCTCCTAAAAGTGTGCTTGCTCCCCTGTGGAAAATGTATCCTACCTCAGACTGTCCTGGGGTTGCTGTATTTCCAGGAATAGACCAGTCAAATTACCATGACTGCCAGCAGAAGAGAATCCTTTTCATTACACCCATCCTACCTGCCTGTCTTTCAGAGTGATTTGTCAAAGACACATGTGTGTGCACTCTGGCATACCAACAGGAGGCTGCACCCATCCACTCAGCGAATGATCAAATGTCAGTGCCAACTTAACCAAAAAAGGGAATTTATTAGTAACTGAGAAGCCAGCCCCTGACATGGTTTTTAATCTTCATGTGGCTATGCAACAGAGATAAATACAGCCTCTTCATGATGTACTGAGTACTAGTTTGGCAGGTTAACAGGTGTGGTACAAGTGATCAAGGAGTAGAAATGCTACTTATCAGAGGACATATTGAAGAAAAAGCTCATTTTTCACAAATTATGGGCTTTTTATTGCTGGTAACGCAGAGGAGATTAAAGTGAAGTCTATATTTCAGAAATGGGAAGACCAAATGATTTAAAACCTTTTTTATAATGACCTGCCTGGGAGTGAAGAATCAATTTCTTTTACAGCGAGAATCTGTTAATACCACAGGAGTGAGGAACATAAGACAACGACTAAAAGAAAGAATAGGTCAGATTCTTTCTTCTGTCTATGTTTTGATGACTAATTACAGAGGCTGCTGCCATTATCTCTATACCATTTTTTAAGCAAAGCAATGATTAAAAAAAAAAAAAGAAAAAAAAGAAAAATTCTTATACATTTAGAAAGTATTATTAAATGCAACACGGTTGCAATGTTTTGCAAACTGCCTTTTTATTAACAAACTATAGGTGGTACATTACTTGCAGAAATGTAGTACACTTAATTAGACTAGATATTCTTCTGTAATACTGAAAATGATCCCCAGTACAGTACCTTAAATCTCACTTTCCTTATGGCAGTACAGGCCAAAACTGACAGTGCCCAAAGCTAGTTTATTTGATTCCTGTCTCAGCACTGGTGATGCCACAGTCCCATTTTTAAAGTTGTGGTACTGATCTTCACTCTAAAGCACCCTGAGTTTGACAACTATCTTATTCTTTTTCAGGCATTACGGAAGACAGGGGCCAGAGCCAGTCATCACTGCAGCTTGCAGCGCATTCTGCGAGTCTGAGCTCTGCCATCCAACACCACGATTCACCTCTTCAACCTCTACTGCCATATCTGCACCAGCAAGTTACTGCAGGTAGGCGCTCTCTGCATCTTTTGACACTAGTGGTTTCAGTGGGTGCCTTGCACCAGGAAGAACCAGACTGTGTTCATCCTGATGACTCAGCAGACACCTAGTCACAAGTAGGGCATGCTAGACCTCTCTCCCCAATACAAAAGAGTACATTGCGTACCAGGAAGACAGACTGCTAGATGTTATTCATTGCCTAATTCCCTAAACTGTATTTCTTTCAGATTTTTCATGATTTTCACACTGATCTAATTCCACTGTCTCCAATAAAATTAATCAGTATGCTGTAACTGTTTCACATTACTCTGCATCATCCATTGTTTAATGACGTTATACCGGCTTGAAGAAGAAATAAAATCTTATTAATGGAAGGTGACATAAGAAAATCCTAGGTCCACAGACCTCTACTGACACCTCCACAGAGGACATGTCTAAGGCATGTAAAACTGGCCTGCCAAGCAACAGCAATACAAAACCAAACAGGTTATTTCCACAGCATTATGGTCCTAAGCAGAAAGCCAATGAAATCCTATTCACAGCATCTCAGTCAGATCTGATGACCTTTGTGCAAAATTCTGCGGGATAATTTTTTTTGAAGACATGATTTTATATTAAATAATAGATTTTACAGAAATTTTATACTGCCTCATTAAATTCCCTTCTTCTGCTTGCTATAGGAGGCATGAGGCAGAACAACATCATCAAAAATTGTGTAAGGCAATGAAAATCTTCCTTAGGATAGTCAAATGACTGGTCTATCAGAAGGATATATATGTCTTTGTGTTGAGTAAAAAAGCAGAATTGCAGTGGCTTTTTCCATTCATAGTAAGCTGCAGAAAAGCTTTACAGAGGCATGGCACTCCACAAGGTTCCTTTTAACTTTACCAGACACTCACATCTCTTTTCAGATACTCTAAAACAACTGTTCAATCACAACACTACAGCCAAACTGAACATTAAGGCTGTAAAAGCTGACATTCTTGGTAGGCAAAATGCATTCATCTCAGGCATATGTTTCTATTTATTTACTTTAGAGTCTGCATCTCTAAAAGTTCCATAAAATTAAAATTATTAAAATAAATCCATAAAACTCCAAATGCTAATCATCAAAATATCACAAGCAATGTGCAAATGTCTTGCTAACTTAAAACAACTAGTGAGTAAAGACAGCATTTATATGAAATAAATTAATCTTTTCAGGAATACTGCTCCTCACAACATTCTGTTAGCACAGAAAACAACTTCATGTTTTAGAAAAGATACTTATTTCCCTCCAAGACTTGGGGACTGTGTTTTGCAGGAAGTTGTGAGGTGATAAAGGGAGGTAGACATCCAAGGAAAAGACTGAAGACATAATACATAAATTCCAAAGAGGTTATTTGGAGTTCAGCCATGTGCAACTACACGTCTCCCAATAAAAATAGACTATGGCAATGACAGGTCAGATTCTAATCACATGACAGTACCAAAATTTGATGCCATTTAATAGGCTTATATGAGGTTACTCCAATTTTACTCCAGTAGTTATAACCAGTACTTCAGTCTTCCCCTCAATCATACCTCTTCATGGCCATGAAGTACTCCAGCACAAATGGAAGGAGAAAATATTAAGTCAGAAACAAGAAAAAGTTACCAGTTGCTTAGAATATGAATTATTTGTGGAAATAATATACTTTGAGTAAAATCAATTACCAAAATGTCACTAATTTGATGTTTTCTCTAGGCAGTAAGACATGCAATGGCTGAGGCTCTGTAATGGAGCCACAGCCAAGACCCACAGAAAAGAAATTCTTTTGAAATATAATTTAATTTTTCCTTATGAATTTTCATAGTCCTCAGTGATCTATCACAAGCAGATATTACACCCAAAACTATAATGTCACTGAGGATTTCACACCCAGCCACAATGGAGCAGCAAGGGATGGGAACAGTTATGAACTGTGTCACTGCACCTTAACGTATTTTCGATTTTGGTTTACTTTGTCTGCTAGGAGCACAAGACCCTCAACACTGAAAATCAGCAGACTTACATTGACTTCAAGAAAGATTTGACTATCTACACCTCTTGTGGATGTGGCGCCAAGCATACTACAACAATATTCAGAGGAAGAAGTTCTCCAGGAAGGAGAAGAACAGGTGATTAAACTGAATAATGAACTATGAGGGCCTGCCTTCTCTTCCCATTTTGTCCTTAGTACACCTGACACCACCAAACAGCTACACAACTCTGGGTGACATTTGATGCCAGAAATGTTTCCCAGTCACAGCATGTAATATCATAATATCTATATATTCTTTGTGCCAATTAACATACAGTCTATTTTCCTGTGACTATCTAGCTGAGATACAAATAAATCTATAATTAATATATACACAATTTGTCATCTACCCTTTGAAGACAAGTCAGAACTACTCTGATAGCAAGAATTGGGATAATGAAAGAAAGGAAAGAAATTTCTTGTACATGACCTGCTACTGATTTTTCTTATTCTGTAGACTCACCAAGTATTTCTTTCTGGGCTGTCACATCACTTCATAAGCACTAGTTCTGCTCCAAAGTTCAAGAAAGAAAGGACACAAGCAATGAGAGACAAAAATAAGGGAGAAGTATGTAAGGAAATTTTAAAAAGGTAAAGAAGGGTCACAACAACAACAACAAAAAAAAAGACACTGCGAAGAGGAAAGGGAAAATAAAGACCGATGCAAAGAAAACTTACAAAGTTGAGATGGTGGGAAGAAAAAGAAAAAGAAGAAAGATTCAGTATAGCAAGGCTTATGTACTAAATGTTATAGCTTTGTCAATTCCCCAAAGTGTAAAAAGCTCTCTGTGTGTATATAGCACTTTAAAAGTCACAAAAGGAAATAGGAAATTAATTCAATGCACTTGCTTTCCTGGATTTTTTTTTCAAAGCAGATAAATGTTGTTAACAGAGCTGTTTTCAATGTTTCAAAATGAATAAATAACACCCTTCCTGCCAACTTTTTTTTTTATTATGGTGTCTGTCTCCTGACTTTTTAAATGCTTTCCCTAAAAATGTTTTCGTGCTTTTTTTCCACTGAATATATTACAATTTCGCCTTCTGACATTTCACCAGAGACTTGCAAATCAAGCCAAATCTCACTGATTTGATAGCTGCTTTTACGTGGCCCATTGGAACACTATGTGTTAGCATCACTCTTTCTGGAAGGAGAGTTTATTAGCAAGCCCTCCCTCGCCTGCTTCTCCAGCAAGGTGATGTGATTAGCAGGAGCAGCAAGGAAGCTGTCGGCAGGTGGCTGGAGAGAGATGTAAGGTGCCACTTGGCTTTCTTAGCTTGTGACCTTCACTCACATGACAGTGAAAAACAAAACCACATCTTTGACACAATATAATTACCACCCTTGCATTTCACCAGGTCAGGGAGAGAGACAAAAGAACAATACTTGTTTTGCAGCCCCAGTAATTAGTCCTGGAGGATTTCTCCCAACTGCTACTGTTGGCAAGGAGAGCCTAGGAAAAGAGCCACCACTCTTCCTGTACATGCCAACTGTGGAGCCTGCTTCCTGCTTGAAATTCAAATGAGCACAGCTCTGACCTTTGCTGTCACATTTTTTATTTCGTAGACAGTTTACAAGGCCTCTCCACCATGCAGGTCATGTTTTAGTTTAAACAGAAATACTCTCGTAGGTGTTAGATGCTAGTTAATGATTACACTGAAATCATTCTAATTAGGCTCTGTTGTTACACGCTGCCCTTTGGGGGCTGCTGCTGTTGTCACATAAAGTATTTTGTAGAAAAATAATTGGCCTGAGATCTTCTTTACCCTATTTTTTTTTCTTTTTACATTATTGATCTATTCTGTACTTGATCATCAGAAATACTGCGCAAAACTTTTAGCAATGGCTCCTCTCCCTCACCCCATGGTTCAAAAAACAGCGGGAAGGCAGGAAGACTTAAGAGCAGCACAACATTTCTGAAATTTATTAACTATGGTCTGAGGAGGGAAATGTGCATTGTGTTGATTTCCTAACACACTATCCTGCCATTTCCCTAAGAACTTGGTTCACAGTGCAGCCAGGGGAGGTTTGCAGACAGGGGAGGCACTGCTATGCTTCATGCACTGGTGGGATGACTGGGATTAGGGAGGGAGGGAAGGGAGGCAGGAGGGAATTTGAGTCTACTGAAGAACTGAAAAACAGGACAGAGAAGACTACAGCAAGCAGAGGGTGAAGAAAGGCAAATGGCGTAGAGAAGCTTTCACTTCAACCTTTTACATTTAGCAAGGGACATTAATGTCATATGTTGGAGGGCTAGACAGGCATCTCAGCCGTTTCTTCTCTCTCAAATATGTCCTCTTTCGAAAGATGTCATACAAATGCCACTCGTTTCTGTGTAGCTTACATTTTTAAAATGTGAAGTGTTTTTGGATGGGGGGAGTGGGGGGGAAGAAATCCCAGAGCCTGAATTGCAGAAACTCAAATCAAGATGTTACAAGAGTGACTCTCAAGCTTCAAGAAGCCCAAAATTAGTCAGTCTGAAAAATTCAGATGAACTCTCTGAAGATGTTAGAGGCCCTTTGAATGCAAGCAAAAAAACTGTATTTCATTAGTCATTGTTTCCTCTCTCCTTATTTCTGAAATGGTCTTTTTTGTGATGGACAGCTGGGGTTATAAGCAAAATGTTGCTAGTTCAGGCTGTTGAAATGTAGTCTTTTGTCTACTAGCAATGATGTCTAGTGCAAAGTTATCAGGACAAATTCTGCAGTATTTGTACAGCAGTAAATCCATAATCACCATATTCACGGGAACTGATTTCTAATTTGCAGTCTAGATGTAGGGTAGAATTGGCCCATCACCTGCAAGTATCATCTTGGCTACTACTACTACCAACCTACAGCCATGACAATACATTACTAATACCTTTATCACTGCCTAAATGAAGCATCAATAATTCAATTCCCATTTATAAAAACAGGAAATTATTCATGCCATCAGCCCTTGCCATCAATAACAGAAGTAAACCTAACTATCTCATTATCCAATTGCAATGTGTGCAAACAGAACTGCCCATTGTTGACAATAAATATTTGATAAGTGAGGAAACAGGAAGGATAAACCAAGGATGTATGGAGTGGCTGCTTTATAGTTACCACAAGAATTGACCCAGATGGCAATGGTTTACCCTGCTTATACCTCAACTTATTTTCTTTTCATCTCAACAAGAAACTGATCCCAGCTGGGCTGGATGTCAACCATGGATGTAAACCATCTGTTCTCTTCCTGTCTTTGTTTATGGTATTAAGTCAAGCTAAATACCCACATTCCTATCAATTTCTGTAATTCCCATGTTGTTGTTTTTTAAATTAGCAACGAAATGATAACTGTAGGGATCAATTAACAATATACAAATAACAAAATATTTACTTGCTAAGGGTGCTTAAGCATGCTGTGATTTTACCCATGTTCAGGAAAAGCTGTTGCTGATTTCAGTGTAGACTCAGCTCTATGTTTACTGGTGAAATCTAATCAATCTATTCCTACACAGTAGAGTTTGGCTGAATGTAGTATATTTTATGTATGAAGTATAAGACTTAGCAAGACATTAAGAGTCAGCTGTTGGAAACAGCAACCAATACCAGAATCAGATGTCCAGGATCCAAGAGTCAGCTCCTCTCCCACTTGAAAGCTGTTTTAAGTTCAACCATTTCCACCTGAACACTCACCAACAGTTCACTTAGAAGACGATGGTTCCTAGCAATATATCACGATTTATTACTGAACTAAAATCACATGGATGTTGATTCAGCTTATACTCTGATAAGATACACAACTAGGGTAATTCTCCAGGAGAGAAGTCAGCTCTTTTACACTGGGCAATAGCAAGTCTCCAGTGAGATCAAAGAGCATCGTTCACATGGCTGAACTGCAACATAGCCTAAGCAAAGCCAGACTCACTCCTGGGGTATGACACCACCCTTTGCCTCTAAAAGCCTCAGAAACGGCCCAAGTACCTTGTGACAAAAGCATCCAAATCTGTAAAAGCATATGGAAGTCCAAAAGACGAGCCAGCATTGCTTCTCTCCACAGGTGTCAAGGGTGCTTTGCAAAAGGGAGAGGACAAGAAAAAGGTGTCACTGGTAAAAGGGTTGAGAAAACAAAAATGGGATTTCTAGTATTCATTCTGCAGGCAATAAAGTGATGCTGTTTCCAAAGGAACAGTGCAAGGTCAGTGTCTGACTGCACCATATGAAGCCTAGATAACTCTTTTGGAAGAGGTCAGCCTGACCCAGGGAACTGTAGTCTCCCCTGTGAAAATAGCTGGGAACCTTTGTAATAACAGAGCTTAGGCATGTGTGTACTGTCCACCAAACACATGCTCTGGATGGTGTTATTGTGCTGATAAAATTGTTTACTGAAAGAACAAACCAAACATTTTTAAACATTTAAACATAATTCACTTATGAAATATTCATCTGTCTAAAAAAATTCCATTATAAAATAGTAAATAAAATAAAAACAAATAATTGAATGCAAATAAAACAGCAAATTATAAAAGCAAAATAAAAAGCACAAGTTCCAGGTTGTCTCTGCAGAATTACACATCGGTGGGGGAAAAAGGGAAAATATACACAGACTACCACACCTATAGCATTACACCCACCAGCACAAAACGCAAAGCAGCCCACAAGCACTAATACTTCTTGACC
Organism: Phoebastria nigripes; assembly: GCA_035582835.1. Classification (NCBI taxonomy): domain Eukaryota; kingdom Metazoa; phylum Chordata; class Aves; order Procellariiformes; family Diomedeidae; genus Phoebastria; species Phoebastria nigripes. Next base: position 346,005 of record JAYKAV010000911.1, on the reverse strand, counting down.
ACTGTCCTACCACACAGCCTGACTGAGTAGTACATGTAGCTCTTGTAGGAGTCAGTGTTAGGTGAAAGCACTTCTGGGGGAAATCAGCAAGTCCTGGGGCTGTTCTGCTCAATACTGGTTGACACAAACATTTTGCTTGCACAATACTGCTGCCAGCATGTCCCAGTCTGCTCCAGTATGGCTATTCACTTTGATGGTCACAGTCTGATACAGAGGAGTTAGCTGCATTTTAAGTTCCTTTTGCTTTCCTCTTACCCACAGCTTCTGGACCCTTTTTCTTCACCTAATGGGTAGGGGTAGCTTCTTTCAAGTTCATCTTAAAAATTTAGTGATGAGAATAAGAGCGTGGGGCCCACTCAGACCACTCCTGAGAAATAGTGAATGAGGCACAGTGGGAAGGAGAGCAAGAGATGAAAAGGAGACATTAGATGGGGACCAGAAGGTAAAATGTTTTATTTCAAGAATAAATGGAATACTCATATTTCTATAACATTTATATAAACTTGTTGGCTGCAAATATTTTTACGAGCAATAGGAATGTAGACTGGAGTCCTCAATGGAAATTAGGAGAGAATTGCATGAGCTGACATTAAAGGATGAGTGAACCACCCTGTCAAGCCCATACAGTATCTAGCATTGGATATTTAATACAGATGTGGACATTGCTGGTTCTGTTGTAAATAAAGAGACTAAGTCAGATGACAGAAACTGGACTGAAGTGTGATACAGGTTGCACTCATTAGGAAAAAGTGCAAAATACTAGAAAAAAAAAGGAACTAAGAACATGAAAGAAATAGTCAAAACATTAGAAAGAAAAGAAAATTAGGCAAGATCATGGTACAAGTCATCTACCACAATTCTGTTGATGCATTAACATGAGTAGCTAGAAAACAGTGGTGCCTTTATACACTTCGCGAAAACCACAGTGCTCCACATCTATCCCTTGTAGATGCAGCATTGCTGGAAGGGGCCAGGCCTTTCCAGATTAACAGCAGAAAGTGTTGGACGTGTTGGCTATGTATCAAATGACAACCCTGCTACTATTGAATCTGTTGGGGGTGGAGGGCTATCTGTTCAAAATTAACATTTTAAGATATTCAGCCTTATTCAGGAAATATAGTTTTATGTCTTTAACAAGATTGTTCACTAGAATATGTTTTTTTTCATGTTTGTTTCCACACAATAAACACAGACTCTGTTAACTTGTTAAAAAATGTGTAATAAAATCTCTGACATTTTCCAGCACTTACCACCTCAAGGAATACATCATCATACAACTTTTAACTTTGTTAAATTTAAAATCTTGAAAGGAAGTTAAATCCCCAAATCAAAAAATCAACATTTTTTATTCTGTCTCTTTTTTTTCCTCTTCTTTCTGTTCTGTCATTTATTTTCAGTCTTTGCCAAATGTAGATTATTGCTAATCTCTTTGGTTAGCACCAATTTCCTTCTGCTCAAACCTGTCCTACCCACCAGCCCCATCTACATCTCTCCTTCTTCCCACTCCTGACAAAGACAAGCACTGACTTAGACAGCCTTGGCAAGTTGCTAATGCTGTGGATTAGTGTGTTCTGCCTTGAGTGAAATCAGGTTCTCTGCCCTTTGGGGATAGCACAGCCGTCAGGTTTAATTTCATTTCCTGATATTTTAGCAGTCATGTCGGGACTCCTGCAGACAACTGAGAATGAAACGCCTTTTTGACAACAGTCTTCAGCACATCCCAGGAAAGGACATGTATATGATTTTATATGAGAGAGAGGAAGTCTGAGGCTATCAAACACCTAGACGATACAACTAAATCAAACATCAAAGTGATGGATCTCAAATATAACTGGGTATGCACTTGATACACTTCACAGTGTTTCCTTTTATTACTTTCCATTTTGGCCACATTCTACAGGACAATGTAATGCAGTGCATTTGTCCAGAAGTTAAATTGGTATTCTTTTATCTTTCTAAAATGCAAATGTATAGTAAAGCTAAAGGAAATTAATTATATCACCTCAAGAACAACACCACCAAAAAAAAGAGAGGAAAAAAAGAAATTCTTACAACTTAGGGGCCTATTCCCAATGATGTCAGTTAGTTTTATAAGTCCACCTACACATCTCAAATATTTGATGCAGTATAAACAAAAGAACTGCCTGTGCTTCATTTCAAAACTGGTCAGATTAATGTTCTTTCTTTGTCTCCTTCCATCAGAAAATGAGTAGTACTTCAGGCTGTGCACAGACTGGGAAAGCAGGGAGATGATGTAAAAAAGGGTCTGAGCTGCTGAAGCAAAAAAAGTTATAGTATAAATACCCTTTTCCCAAGTGGGTGAACAGTTTTTATTTTATCCTCTGTCTGATAAGGATTCAGGGTTTTCTGAATAAAAATAATATGCCAAAACAATAGTGCCAATATTTAGAGTAACCAGTGAGAACTCTTCCTCTGCAAATGAAATGAGATTCTGAGATCAAATTTTTTTGTCTCAGAAAATCTCTGCACCTTTTTCCCTGAAATGCACATTCACACAGTGAGTTTCATCCCATAAGTCCATGAATTTCCCCCCAGTCACAACACACTATTAAAATTAACTAATAAAAAGCAGATGTAAGATCATTACCTGTAATGAGTGCTTTCAACGCTCACTACCCACTAGCACCTGATGAAAACATGCAAAACAGACTGTGACAGAAAATTATACAAAAGTGGCAGTACTAAGCAGTTTCTGGACTTCTGCATCTTATGATGAGCGAACCATTGACTTCAACGGATTGATTTAATGGGCTTCCAAACCAAATGCACTGAAGTCAGAGACAAAGCACTTGATGACCTCAGTAAACTTTGGATCAGACTCTGTATAAATAAGGCTAGGGGACTCAAGTCTGCAAAACAGAACGCTTTTGGAGATGTGCACCAAGGACTGAGGGTAAATACTGCATAACTGCCATTCTTGTATTTTCAAGGGAAAAAAAAATTCAAAATCAAGGAGCCAGATGCAAAAATCAGATATACCAATGCAATCAATCACTGTATATGACTGACCCTAGCATGACACTTCTGTGGGCAACTCTCTATCTGGAAGAAAGTCTCATGGAGCTTGACAGCCGCCTACTAGTAAAATGACAGAAGTAAAAGCCAAAGGTTCAGCTGGAAAACAGAATTCTGTGATGTGGATCGTAACCTCTCCTAGGAATGCCAATACTAGGAAATAATTTTTTAAAAAAGTATATGTAAATGAAAAAAGAAATGAAAAAAGAATACATATTTGCTAAGCCAAGCTCTTCTTTTCTTGCATTTCAAAGCTTCCATTGACTACCACAGTGGTTTGGTGGTGTGACAACTGAAGCCAGGATGCAGGTGAACTGGGAGATCACTGTTAGCTGCTGATGCCCCGCACCTGTGAAATTTAGAGGCCTGGTTCCCTATTAAAATTTCCACTTCTTGGAGTGACAGGCTGCACAGGTTGGACTGCAAGAGGTCCTGGGTTTGGAGGGTCAGATTTGCTGTGATATGTGTTTCCCTGCTGACAGTGATGGGGGGAGGGCTGCGATATGGTGTGGAGTGTCCCCTGGCACAAAAATTTGATGCCCAATTAGGTTTAGAAATAGTGACAAAGAGTTGATGCCCAATTAGGTTTAGATAAAGCTCTTCTCTGTAAACCTCAATTACCTGTGATGCCTTATGACATTCAGCGTTTACAAAGTATAATTACACAATAGTGTCTGACATTTAACGTCTATGGATAATTTAAAAGACTTCTACTTCAAAAGGGCTGCTCATGAGCAACAGTAATCACTTCAATTAGCTTGGCACCATTACAATGTAACAAGACCATTTGACTGCCTATTAGAACCAGCCAAGCTCTTCAAGTGTGTTAATTTAGCAGTCATTGCTAATTTCTGGGCTTTGCTGCATTTGCATAGGAAAACATAGCCCTGTTAGCCAGAAAGGGAGTTTCATTCCTGCAGCAACTTCCTATTCTTAGTGAGGTTTTTATGGTATTGTTGTTTTCAGCCAGAAACATATTTTCAACAGTGAACTATTGAGAGAAAGAGGGTTTTGTTTCATCAAGGGAGTTTTTCAGAATCTAGGTCCAAATTATTAATATAGCTTTCAAACTTTTTTTAAGCTGCTCAAGACAACACAGATACCTAGGATAAAAAAAAAAAAAAAAAAAAAAAGTTTCTCCATCCCTACCATGTCTCCTTTTTGCAGTATTAAAGAATTTGTCCTGGGGGACTACCAGATATCTTCAGGTTTTCCCGGGAGCTCATTGAGTAAAAATTGTAAAAATTACTGGCAAGTCAAGGTCTTCACGATGTATTATGGGAACCAGGAATAGATAAAGTATTACATCACCACAGATGCTTCTTTCTTTTCAACCACTTAATATATTGTAGGATATTCTGCAGAAGCAGGAAACCTCTGTAAAGTGGAAGAGTTCTCCAGGGACCAGTCATATCAGCTTAGTAATTCCCTTTAAACTACTGGGACTAATCAGAAGACCAAAGTGGAAAGAAAAGTCAGGGTTATTTGTGCCTTTACCTGAGAATACATAGATTAGGATGACTACTGGCAGCCAGTATGAGCTAAAGGTTCAAATCCTATAAAGTAATAGTTTCCCCCCTCACCCCCCAAAAAAAAATTAAAACACACACAAACAAACAAACAAAAAAACAACCAAGAAAAAACAAGATAAAAACAACATCAGGGCTAGCCGTCCTCATGAACAGTCTCAGCACAGATGCTGCAATGCACATGAATATAAATTGAACAACCCATTTATTACTTGAAAGACTTCAGCAGCGGGTGGCCAGCGTGTGCAACCCTGCCATTAACTCAAGTATGTCTTGTCTGTGGCTTAAGGGAAACTTCATAATGTCATCACTGTCTTTAGTTACAGTGATCCTAGGTTTTTTAAATGCTACTGAGGCATCATTTGAGTAAGATATAAATATAGCCTTTATTTACAATGCTTAGTATTTCTACAAAACATGTGGCGAATAAAGTGAAATATGATAAAGCAAATCCCTACAAGGAAGATTCTGACAAAAGGATAGCCAAAGAAAGAAGCATCACAACTCATCTAAGTCTAGTGGGGTTTTACTAGCTTTACCCTGATGACAGCAGTAGTACAAAACACATTTACACCACCTAAATATCGCTGAAATCTTCTCTCTTGGAAAGTACCAGGGAATTACAGTGGACAGCAGGCTGAATATGAACCAGAAATGTGCTCTCACCACAAAATAAGACAAACCTCATAAAGACTACATTAGGAGTTTGGCCAGAAGATGGAGGAAAATCATTATACTCTCTCTTTGGCATTGCTAAGGTTGCACTAGCAATATTGTGTTCAATTTTGTACCATTTTCTCTGTATTTTAAATCAGTAACTGGATTTTTAAAAAAATAATCTTGAAGATAAACACTGGAATGACCTAAACCTTTCAGGTGTGTATCCCTGATCTGGAATGCTTACAAAAAACCTAATTTTCTCATAAGGCTTCTTGAACTTCCTGCTTCAAGCTAATGTATATCATGACAAAGTTTTCTTTATCTTTCTAATAGAAGCTACGAAGATTGCCAAAGATGCATATGAAAGTCATTCAGTCTCCACAGGCTTCTACAATGAAAGGTTAGCTCTAACTGCTTTCYTGCATCAGTAGGCATTCCTTATAGTCAGATGGCAATCACACTGCTAACAAGCTAAATGGTTGATGACTTGAAGATTGAAGGACTGAAAGGCACGTTACATGGCTTCTTTTAAAATCTGAGGCGAGGTCACAATCCTGACCATGCGTTAATAGGAACAAGCAATTTCCTCCATATGATAGCATTACTTAAAATTGCCTTGGAGTGGCTGGAGGAAGAATTTAAGGAGGATTTGGTGGAAGAAAAAGTTTCATGTAACATTCTCCCTTCATACTAATTTACCTGTTCAACCAGAGTAAAATTGAGTTGGGTGTGTTTGTAAGTTTCATGAAGCTAATATTAACTTCTATCTTATTTTCAAAGATATCACAAAAGTTTAACAAAGGTTGCAAATGCATTACAGCTATAGAGTACATGAAAATTATCTAATATCATCATGCAGATCAAGGAAGATTTGGTTTATGCATACTGTACCATTTTGACGCACAAAATTTTGCAGTACTATAACGTGTTTTTCTTTTCCTAAAAATGGTAGGTATCAGCAACTCTCAGGACCAGCTTTAAAACACAGTATTAGCATAAGTTTACTGCAACACCACACATTATTAATCCAGAAATTCCTTCCATATGAAGGAAGCTCTCTGGTATCCCAGAGCTGGAGAAATGCTTCCTCTTTGATATTCTATCTTCAGCATCAAAGGTAAGATACACAAGCAGAGAAAAAGGGAACATGACCAGATCTCTGCTTGTGCTCCAATGATCCCTGCCGCTGACTGCCCAATAAATCCATAAACACACAAGGAAAGCCAGAGCTGCTRTAAATTGCAAAAGATGTCACCCCTGATCATGTCCAGGACAAATAGTAGAAAAAGAAACAGAGTGGATGTTTTCTTCCAGTTCTCCAGTGTAACAACAAATATAGCCTACACAAATTACAAGGCCTACTCTGACAAATACCACAACCACTGAGAGGATTCCAGACCAAATTTTCTCCCTCCACTTCCTTCTTTTACTCTTTTGTAAACTAATACAACTCTAAGACAGAAAATATAGAAAAATAAAAAAAGAGATAATCCGCTTTGTTGTATTTTTCATAGCAACAATCAAAGCAATATCTTTTTCTTTCTTTAATTCATGAAGAAAAAAAGGGGAAAAATTGATTATATACACAGTCAGGAAACAAGACTGGTGCATGTCTAAGGAAGAAAGAAAATACCAGCATAGAACTGATTCATCAGCAAAACTTTTATGAGAAAAGGGCATCTGACATATCTGTTCAATATCGGAAATCTTCTTTAATTTACTCACTGTAAAAACTCTTACAAACTTGCATCTTTTATAAGAGACAAGGCTCATCAGGACGGCATTTTACAAATTCCTCTACTGCCCTTCTGGTGTGTATTTCCACTTATTTCTTACAATAAACTGGCCAGTCTATGATTGCTCTTTTCAGCACAATTTTCATGGAGTCATCTGCTCATTTCAAGGTCATGCTCATTGGACTTCCCTGAGGTAATTTGTTTGGTGCGAAAGGGGCCTCTGCTTTTCTTGTGGTCCTTGTGTTCACACCGCCAGAACCTCATCTCATCTACGTAGCAGCTTTCTCATTCTGCAGTAATTTCCAGCCTGACTTCTCAAAGCTCTCTGCGGACTTTATGAACTTACACCACTTCACCCCTTCCTGGCCTTCAGAAGTGGGGAACCACGACAGCCAGACCGAGCATCCTGCCTGATGCTGCACAATAAAGCCTGAAAGAGAACTAAGAAATGAGTCTGGACCACAAAAATCTTATGCTTTGTTGAACAGAATGGAAGAGGTTCTGATGAATCTCTGTACGCAATGAACTTTTTACTTCCAGCTTGCTCCATGGGTAAAGGTGGTTCACTGGGTATTATCTTCAAAGGTTTCGTGTGTCTGTAAAAAAGATACCAAAAGACCAGACGGACGGGGAGCAAAGGGAGTGAGAAAGCCAAATCACTAGGCACAGCCACAGTAGCAATAGTAACGTGACCCTGAGAAAAAGCTGACGGAGAGCGGGCTTTGGGGCTGAACAATGGCTAGGAAGGTGTCAAAGCTGTAAGCAAAGAGGCTGGCTCCTGCTGTGCAGCTCCTACTGTACTGAGGGAAACAGAACTTTTATATTCTTTTCAAATATGCAGGATTGCAACAAAAGACCTGACTCTGCCTTAAGTTTCTCCCATTAGTGTTTTTCCCAAAACCTAACCTTTAGCTATCCAGAAAGCAACCACACTCCAATTTAAATCATCATATTACTAAATATTATGGGACAAGCCAAACTCTTCTCTCACATTTTCATGGGAATGAAGAATGATATGGCTGGGGGTAGACTAATATCTTGGCTCAAATTAATCACCTTTTTCCTATTAGTCTCTCCAGACATTACTTTCTCTTTCTTTTGTGTCTCTTCACTCCTATCACCCCAAGCATATATTCCTTTGAAGGGTCTCTGACTTTGGCACCCAAGAGTCCCAGCCCTCCTCCTCAGGACTTTACATGACTTTGCCTCCTCAGGAAACCTTTCAGTTTCTCCTCTCTGTACTGTATTCCTCACCAAGCCACCATACCTCTCAAAGCATCTCAGACAAGAACATGGTGATCTTTCACACTCCAGGTAAGCGGGAGATGATTGTATGTTATTTCTGCCATCTCAGGGAAGGAGATAGTACACGATCCTAATTTTCATTTCTTTTCTTCTATTGTCCCCCTAAGTAAGGATGGTGCCATTTCCTTCTGCAGCCGGGGTGTGAAGAGGTGCTGTGACCTAAGCCAACACCCCAGCCCCTGACTGTCCCCGAGCACTGTCCTTTCACGCAGCGTAAGCTGATGTTACATTCATTCCTCCTGCACAGCTGACAGACACCAAAATATTCAAGGGATCCTGAATGACACTGGAAATATTTCTGTGAAATACACAGCCGTATTTCTTATGCTGAGCAGCCTTAGCCATCCCAACGTGGAGATCAAGTGGAGAGTATTAGGCAATTGGCACTGGCTGATTGATTGCTGTAGGGTCACATCTAACAGCTGAGTGGTCTGATAATGTGTGACCTTTTACATCCATAAAACCAGCACCAGGAACACTGGCAGTGAACAGTGCTGCTAAACCCAGTTTTCTACATCTCTATAGATTCATCCTGCACATGGTTAAGGGTAGCCCAGTGACAAGCCATGTGGAAGATTTCACCACCATCCTCCCTTCCTGAGTCCAAACCACATGACTACAAAATTAGCTAAGTGCTAAACAAAACCTCTCAACCTGGTAATAGCCGGTGTTAATTTACTGACTCCCACTCTGTTAAAGCCTTTTCAGCAGCAGGCTGGAGAGTAAAGCTGTCTTTTTCTTGCCTGCAGGGGTGTTTTGATCAGCTGAAACTTTATCTACGCTGACAAGACAGTAGTGAGCAAGCGTCAGAGCATTTTTATTCAGATCTCCACCGCACCTTAGGAGTGCTTCCTACATCTCTGGGGGCTACAAGAGGGGAAAAAACAACCCAGAAAATAAAACACACTACTCTGACTTCTCACCCAACTTTCGCAATGGCTAAACATCCTGATACAACATCAGATTAGTCAAAATTATATGACCTCCCCCCTCTCAGAAAGAAAGACCTGAACCAAAGGCTCTGTGCACGTCTTGGGAGGGGGCCAAAGGGGGCAATGCTTGTGTGTGAGAGCCGGAGGGAGAGAATCAGACTACAGCCTATGCTGCCACTCCTCTCCAAAATAAGAAATAGTCAAACAACGAATAAAATATATATGAAGGGAATCGATTTAATTTAATCACCATAAGTAAGTTTGTAAAATCACTTCTTCACTTCATTTTGGATGAAATATTCAATGGTTCTCCCAGCCCTCTCCTATTCTTTCAGCTGAGGCAACACAGAGCGTCTTTGTCAGCAGAGGCAGCTGCTCAGGGGGCTGAGGCAGACCTGCCATCTGTCCACAGCTGATCAGCTCATCCCTGATGCAGGTGAATATGCCCTCAAACAGTGGGGGAAATGAAAAATAAATGCACTGACTTTACACCAAACAAACCTGAACCACATTTTAGGAGAAAAGACACAGACAGTACAGAGACATGTACAAAACTGAGGGGAAGTACTTTACAGTCAGTCAGCAAAAAACTGTAAGACTGAAGCCCCTACCATAAATGCAAGTAATCTCTGAGACAGCCCTTGTTGAAAGGATTGGAAATCTGAGGGAAACTGACTTAATACAATTGTATTAATTTACCCCCAAAAAGAAAGCACTACCAGAGCAAATCAGTACTTCATTATATTCCTATTCTTCCCAGCACACCTTACTGAGGACAAAAGCAGCACACGATGAGCTCATTTTTACTTCATAGACTTCAAGCAAGACACAGTCAAATTCATAGACCAACCACTTATCAAAGGATCCTACAATGTGCATCATTTAAGCGTCAACATAAGATGCCTCTCTAGTCCAGCACATCTTATATGTGTGCCACAGATAGTATGATTTTAGGTTATGTCTCACTACATAAGCCACTGCACACATGCTGGGATATTTCAAGGGATTTCAAATCCCTTAATAAAAGGGCATTGCCAAAGTATAAGTTTTAAATAGTATAAATATGTTATCTATGTCAACATTCTGTTTCCTAAAGATAGACGAAGTGGTTAAGAACACACCRCAGTGTATGACCTACTATAAGATTATTCTGAAATTTCAAAAAGTCTCACACAAGGAGAAGTTTAACTCCTTTACTCTAATAAAACTGTTCCTCATTGTAAACATCTAATATATAATCACAGCTGGGATCCATTCCAGCTGTCATGCTAGGAGATTGACATTTCATGGGTTAATGCACATGCTTTTTATCATACGACAATGGTAAGGAATCATAAAATTCTAATTTTACCTAACAGCCAACAAATATTTTTAGTAGCATAGAGTCATATTTAAAATGATACTATTTGTGAAGTTGCTCTTATGCTAGCCATTTCTGAGGCAAGTATCTGTCTGACACTCCCTTCGGTCTCCCTCCTGGCAGCAAGAACCAGCTTTCTTGTCCCATGCTCTCCACTCTAAAAATCTGTGATCATGTTTTGGCTCTTGCTACCAGCAAAAATGAGGTTAGTCCTTTAACCCTCAGTGATGTTTGTCTATATTGGACAGCTGGTGGTCCTGTTTAAGAAATGCACAGATATCAATGGTCTGATGCTCGACTAATTAGATGACAACTGAAATTCTGTGTTGGTAAGTGTAAGATGGAGACCTACAAGGAAAAATCCTTCCTATTACGTATACATACATACAGAGTGATGAACTCCAAGTTCACCCTGAAAAGGAAAGGCCTTGGACTCATTCTGGACACTTTCCTTAAAATGTCAATTCAAGAGTAAGAATCAGAAGTCCTGGAAACCAGGTCAGTGGCAAGCTCCTGGCATCCAACCAAATGACAAGAATTTAACACTTTGCTTTCAGGAAGCAAACAAGACCTCATGGCCCAGTCGCAATGCTCCCATACAAAGGTAGAGCCCTGACCCATCTGGGGCCTGTGCTGTCCAGCTGGGCCAGAACACGCAGTCCAAATAATGTGTTATCCTGCTCCTGACTCTTAGCAGTACTAAAAGTAATGTATGTCCTATTCTTTAGTTGTCTGAGATCGGAACTGGGAAGTTCTCACGTTAATAATTCCTCTGAAGTATGCATTATCATTAGCTGTTGCAATTCTGGATATTCTTGTTAGCTATCAGTGTCCTACCCTTTTAGTGACTCAAACTAACTTTGGTTTCAACATCATCTTCATAGCAAAGCATTTGCGGTTTTAATTAACACGGTATGAAAAGGCATTTCCTTCCCTTTGTTCTTAGCCCACGGTAGAATTCAGGTAATGAGTCAACTCTCAGTCTGCATTTCCTAAAACACTGGGGTTTGTCTCCATTTCTAAATATATAATTCTAGAATCATCCTCAGACGTGTGAATCTCAAATCCAATTCATCCAAATTCAGTCACTGTAGTCAAGTGATTAAAAGGAATTTCTTTGTCCTCTCTGTTTTTACCACTCAGGCATTGCTATGAGGAAGGCCAATGGACTTAAGACAGTGATTTTTCCCATGGATTTTGTTCCCACTTTTTCCTTCCCACAGCCTCACCCAGGCCAAAAATTAAGAGTGAAATTAAAGTGACTTTTTTCCTGAGTCAAGGCAATCAACTGCAGAACAGCTTATGACAGAAGAGGTACTATTTGGCTATGTAGACAAGACGTTACTTCTCTCATTAGAGGGCTTTTCTGGTTTAGTTTATGCAAGGCGTTGCAGAACAGGAGAAGCCAGTACAGCTGCAGGCAAGGATCAGATTTTTCCCCGATTCACATCCCAACTAACAGCCACAGCTCTGCCTGCGTCTATGCGTATAGTATCTCCAGCGGACTTCCCACTCCCACCAGGCAGAAGCCTGTTAGGCTGCTAGCAGTTTTACTACTTTCTTTGCAGCAGTCCTAGTTCTCTTGCTGTATTCCTTGATTAAGTGTATTTTGGGCAAGAGAGTAGGAGGAAATTAAAACATGGGGATTTTTCTTCCTTCTTTATGTTTTATCCCACCATTTTCGCATGCTAATTCTCTTCTCTAAACTGAGCGTTACCGAGTCTTGCTGTTTTGTTTAATCACGCCTGGAAGTTTATAGCCACGGAGTCCTTAACCAGCCAGTTCTGGAGCCTCTCATGTCTGTCCGTGAAGAGAAATTTCACTTGCCTGACATAGATTATTATTATTATTTTGATGATGGCATTACATACCTTTTACAGGCAGAGATTCTGCCTTACTCTGCCTCATCCGGAGCTGAAAATCCTTCAAGAAACTGTGTGTGTGTACGTATGTATATATAGTATATATATGCAGTATACACACATACACACAAACACAAGTGAACTGAGACAATAGCCCTAAAACTTTTAAAGGCAGCTAGCCGCCAAAAGCACCAACCTCCTGTCAAAAGGGGAGAGAAAAATACAGGTGTAGAGTAATCTGTGTGAGTGAAGAAGAGCATGGTAAGAAAACTTGGAGGAGGACCAGCCCAAGAGCCGCAGCAGAAGGACGCCCCATCTCCCAAATACCCCAGCAAACACATCCTGCTGCCTCAAATCATCTTCCAAGGTGAGAGGCACAAGGTGGCTTCTCAAGCACCGCAGCAAGCAGTATTACCAGCTCCGTTGCACAGACAGAAAATTAACATGCGTGCTCCCCAACCGACTCTATGTGAATAAACCTGCCGCCTGTCAGCTTGCCTCCTCGCAGGCAGGAGGTAGCAGCTGGGGCAGCTGCTGGTACACGCTGTCTGACAGCACCCTCTCCAGAGGCCTGATATTATTACAGCCCACACCTCTCTCTCCATGCGTTGAATTAACTTGTTCTGACTGTGTGACAGCTCTGACGACTGCCCGTGCGGATGCAAGAAGCCGGGGTCACATGCTGCTGCATGCATGGCCTGTCACCAACCGTGCCACTAAAACCAGACAAAACCGTGTCAAGGGAGATAAATTCCTCCAGAGGCAGACGTAAGCGACTCAACTCATGGCAGAGCTTTTGAGGGTTTTGTTCAGTTCAAGGACAGTATCCTCTGACAGGAGAGCTGGATGCAGGCGGGAAGGTGCGCACATGCACTCACACACACGCACGCATACACACACACGGAGACAAAAATGCAAAGGCAGACAGGCTCGGCTGCAGGAGCAAAGGCAGGAAAGCTGGCAGGGACTCAGCTTGCTGTCAGCAGTCTCATGATAAAAGAGGCAAAGAAAATAAACTTCCAATTCTCCCTGCAAGGCTACATAACAGAAAAAAAAAAAAAAAAAAAAAACAAAAAGGGAAAGGAAGAAAGGCGGGGGAAGCATGTCCTCCCACTTTGAGGTTATGTTCTGCAGGTGCCCAGAAATGAAGTGAGCAGGGCAAGTGAGTTTCCAAAGGAAAATGCCTTATTGAATTTAGCAGTCAGCACCTGCTGCAGCAGACACCTCTGCTCACAGCCTGCCTGGCACAGCCAGTCAAACCTAGCAGAAAAACTGCTTAATATTAAATTTTTCTTTCTTCACCTTCATTCATGAGCCTACATCCTAAACATGAAGCCCACAGGCGATTGCGCTCTGACAGTACTTTCAAAGAGAGCTCCTACAGAGTACTCCCTGCCCTGGATCTTAGCTGTGCTCCAAGGGGGAGAGAGTGGTATGGCTAAGAACACCATTGCTTTGAATTATAGAAAATTTCCACTCTACTCACTGTCTACCCTAAAATACCAAGGAAATGAGTTTACTCCCTGTATTGTTTGCCACTAAAGTACTACGTAACAGAGAGATACAGCTTTTTTTCCTACTCAAATGAAAACATTCAGCTTACCGAGCATGTTTGATCAGGATATATTGAAAGCATTTACTGGAAATRATGTACACTTTGGAAGGCATATTTAGTCCAAATATGGTCTGGCTGCTTCACATTCCTGCCATGACACAAAGCTTTCCCACAGGTTAAACACCTAAGTAAACGGAAGTTACAGCTGCTATACTTTACCAGCATAGTACAAAACAGCTGGAATATGCTGCTTTGGCCCACTGACTTTGTTGACATAGGGAAAAGGGAGGATAGGCTTAAGACAGGTAGCATAACATTTTTTATGAGCTCTGCAAACAAAACTTACCCATGGAAAGGGTTTTAGCACCATCCACAGTAAATTAAATGTTATTTTATATCTTTATCCCATCCGTAATAAAAATGAGTTTAAATGGACACTAATGAACATGTGTTAAAAAAGCAGCCTTTAATGCAATTAATCTGTAAATATCAGGGAAAGTGTATCACTCAGAGACAATTGATTATAAATTGGAGAATATAAATCCTCCTCTATAAGAGAGGATTTCTGTATCTTTAGTCCCAGGCCAGCAGTGACTTTTCTTGTCATCCTTTTCTTGTTATCCTTTTTCTTTATAGCTCCTGTGTGGAAACAATTAGTGTTCTTAATCCAAAAAAAAACCAGCATAGGAAAATTGGCTCTAATTGGCATGCATTCTAGCATTTCTGGGAAAGAATTCAAAGTCTCAACAGGTTCATGACCACGACTCCCACCCTAGAAGCAATGCCAGTGGGATGGCACAGGTTTATTTTGCTTTTGCCTGTGCCATACTCTTTTTCTGCAGACCTCAGAAATAAGAGAGCTTTCAAAGCTTTATCTTCCATGAAATACCAAAATGTCATTGAACAAATAATCAGCCTCTTTCTGCTTATTTTAAAAACCATATTTGGCAACTGAAATCTTGTATTTTAGTTAAATAAGTGGAAGGCTTCTTTGCCAGCTGGTGCTTTTTTAAAAGCTTAAAATGTAAGCAAGCAAACTAACATTAGTGTCCTTTTCCACAAAATCACCTGGAGTAAAATATTTTCAGGGTAATACTAGAGATAGTAGTACAGGCACTTCTAACAGCAACAGGCACGAACCAAAATCCAAAGCCAAACATCCTAAAGACTTGAAAGTTTTTTCCTGTTAGAGCTCTATACATGTCTGGTTTTCCAGAGAAGAGCTCAAAAAGCAATCTCCCATTGCATAGCAAGCTGTGACCGCAGGCTAATGGCTAGCCCTAACCTACAATGAAAGAAAAGAAAATGAGAATTAAACTACCATCTTACGTCTATTCATCCTATTCATTCACAGGAAGCCCCTGATTTTCAGAGGAAAGTCTGACGTGCAGTGAGTCAGGAGCTCCAGAAGTGGAGGATTCTGTCAGCACGTTTTTTTTTTTTTTTTACTTCTTTTACTAGGTTTTTTGTTCCACAGGCTTCATGAATTGTCATTCACATTTTTGAGTCATCTCTCATTCATGACACCTATCCAACAGAAAAAACATCATTTTCCATTGGCCCCCTCAATTTTGATAATTTTCAGCCTTCTTCTAGAGTATAATATTCCTTTTTATTTGGAGGGAAAAAATAATCAAGGTTATGTCTAGTCCTTAGGATCATGTAATGAAAAGCCCTTTAAAGCCCTGGAATGTATGCATATCCGGCTGAGAACAGAATGTTCTCAAAACCAACACAACAACTTTTTCTGTTAGTATATAAATTTGAAATAGTCAGGATACTCCTGATCCTTACTTAGCACTGAGGTGGTACAGCGTGCCTGGTCTGTAGGAGATCTTTAACATACCACATTGCGTACAGGCCGGCTTGCTCTCCTAGCCATATATCTTTTTCATCTCTGCTAGCCAGCAGTTGAGAATTGCTCTCTACTACACTTCAGATTCAGAAATAACTTCTGATTTTTACCCTCCAAGGGAACAGCCTCCCTGTCTTCTGGTTATCGTAATTTTTAACTGCCTGCAATCAGTAAAAGATTTAATTATTGTACAGCCTTAATGCATAATGCAGATTGTATGATAGAGCTCCTTGATCAGCGACTATCTCCTGCYTACCGTGGTTTGCAGACGGAATTATACCTCTTGCTTTTTTGTGTTTGCAACTTTAGACACTACTGTTGACTGAAGCAATTGAAAACTGCAGTAGCGATAGTACAGTGCAACACATTGTCTGTGAACTGAAGTATTATGTTAGCTTCCTAACAGAGTGTTGTGAGCAGCTGATAATGACAGTTGAGTGCATTTGAAAACATCAGCTTCTTATTCCTAACTCCAAAGAAGTTGTAACACAAATACATTGCGAAAGGAGCCAGCCACTTAAAAAAACATTCTTAAAACAGAATATGCCACTGCTGGAYGCCAGTGAGAAGACTAACACTACCAAGGTTCTCYGCTTTYGCCTGGGGGCTGGTGCCCGGCTCCTAGAACATGACTGCACCGTTCAGCCTGAGGAACGTAAAATCCAGGTTTCATTTTCATTTCCATTTCATTGTACTGGCTCTGGCGGGGATGGAGTTCATTTTCTTCAGAGCAGCCTGTAAAGCGCTGTGTTTTGGATTTGTGCCGAAAACAGTCCTGATAACACACCAGTGTTTTGGCTATGGGTGAACGGTGCTTGCGCAGCGCCAAGGCTTTCTCTGTTTCCTACGACCCCCCGCCCCCCCAGTGAGAAGGCTGAGGGTGGGCAAGAGGCTGGGAGGGGGCACAGCCGGGACAGCTGACCCCAACGGGGCAAAGAGATGTCCCACGCCATGTAACATGGTGCTCAGCAATAGAGGCTCAAGGACAGGAGGAGGAAGGGGGGACATTCGGGGCTATGGTGTTTGTCTTCCCAAGTCAGTGTTAGGCGTGCTGAGGCCCTGCTTTCCAGGGAGTGGCTGCACATCTGCCTGCCCACGGGAAGCGGTGAGTGAATTCCTTGCTTTGCCTTGCCTGCAAGTGCAGCTTTTGCTTCACCTGTTAGACTGTCTGTGTCTTCATTCCTGAGTCTTCTCGCCTTCCTTGTATTTTGTCCCCCACCCAAAGGGAGAGGGAGTGAGGAAGCGGCTGCGGGGTGCTTGGCTGCTGGCCGGGGTCAACCCAACACATTAATGTAGTGTATTTATTACCCTGTGATTAATTAACTGCTAATTGCACAAGTGCTTGTATTTACAGTATGAATAAAAGCCACAAAAACAAAAACTCAAAGAGTAAGTTAGTGATGAAAAAGGAAACAGAGCTCAAGAATGCTGATCCACAATGTCCTGGTCTAACCAGTGTGAAGGTGATACTCTGTTCCTATAGCAGCTCTGCTCTGTAAATCAGTATAGTTCAAAAAGAAATGGGAAATGCAGAATTTTGAATGCTAGGACTTGAAGTGCTTGCTGCCACTCAAATTCTACATACCTATAAGCGCTTACCTGTTCAAAGGTAGAATTATATGCTCATAAGACGGTTGCTGAAAACATCACAGTACTAATAGATATCAGCTGAACGGTCTTAAGGCAAAATATTGAAAATCAGAGCTGCATTTATGTAGATAACTGTCACGCACACTTTTGTCAGAGGAGCTGGGAAAAAAGGACCATAGTTAGGAAAGGTTTGACTCTGTGCCACACACCATCTGCTTAGCCTTTCATTTCAGCTCTAGGTGCTTTTGAAAATGGTGACCTTGATGATTCTTTTTACCTGCACAGCTTTATAAAACTGTCTTGTTAGATCCTGTGGGGATGTAACTTCTAAGAGCTGAGAGCCAGCCAGAATCAGCTGTTATTGTACGTGGAGCTGCTTGTTGTGCAGGGCTGATTGGTTATAAATTGGACATTGAGTAGCACAGGCCTCTGTAAGGCATCTGAGTAATTACGGAGCAATTTGCATCCTTTCACAGCTCTGCTCAGGAAAGCTGTGAATCTGTAAGCCCAGCTCGATGTGCAGAGGTGTGCGCAGAGGCTGCAATGGGGCATGAGCAAAATTAAGTGCTAAATTTGGGCTCCTCCCCTCTGGCAGCAGTGATTCAAAGCCTGTAAGATGCCATGGCCCTCTCTGCTTTGTGCATACGAAAATGGTCAGCTGTAGTAGAGGCCTGTGGTTTCCAGAGGGAGCTGGGCTGAATCGCAGTAGTTGCCGTACTGGTGCTGTATTGGACCTCGGCTACCCGGTAGGAGCAACTTGGTTGCTTCTGCAGCAAGCCTGTACTTGTGAGAACCATGGGAAGGAGTCACGGCTTGACCCCTTCCCCTCTTCCTCCTTCCCCCTGCATACCAACTGACGACCCTTCACTGCTGCCAAACTTCAGCTTTGAAAGGGTCACTGTGAGCCTGGAGCCCCAGGCAGTCGCTCTGGCTGCTCCCCTTGAAAATCAGCTGTCTCACAGCTGCTTTGTTCTCATTAGTGCAAGACTCCATTTCTTTTACACACTGACCTGCTGATCACTTCTTACTTTGATTTGTTGAACTTAGCAGTTGCACACTCTCTCTCTGTGCTTTATGTAATTAAGCCCCAAACCAGTGAGGGAAGCGGTGTCTGCCCTGTGTTTAATGTCAGAATCGTACGCTGCCAGACCCCCGCCAGACCAAGCAGCACCACAAGGCAYGTGAGGGCACATGCTAGCACTTCAGTCCAAGTCAGAGCGCACGGGATGAGATGTTTGCTGGCCATAGGAGGACAGGCAATGGCAGATCTGTCATAAAGCCTGCATGCACAGTATTAATCCATCAGAAAACTTTAGACAAATGTGAAGCAGTGGCATGGGTTCATACTGGTTGGCTACTTTGCATCATGTGGCTGCAACGTTTCTGATGTGGTGCTAGCCAGGCTTCCTCTATTGTCAAACCATGACCTGTGCAGAAAGAGGATCATTAGTTTGACCTCAGTGGCATAAAAACAGAACTAAAAGCTTTTTACACATCTTTTGCCAACTAATGGATCTTTATTTCCCCATCCCCCAGCAACAATAATCCTTCTACTATTTCCACAGAGGATGCATTATGGTAGTTCCTGTGGTTTTCCCTTCCTCCATTTACTGTAGGATTGCAAAATCAGTGCCAGCAGTTCACTGTGTATGGGGTTTTAATGCTTAGTAGTTCATAGATTTTTACAAGCACAGGCAGCAGTCTAAAATAAAGAGAGAGGAAATCTCATGACTTGACATCTGAAATATTCCCAGACTTCAAAGCAGTTTCAGCTGGCCAAGCAGCCTCATTTCAATAACTCAGAAGGAAGGTGTTAGGAAACCTGGGAGTGGATGGGTTCCCACCAGGGATAGAGCAGTGGAGAGCATGAAAGAAAATAAATCCCTCCTGGTGGAACTGGGGTTGAAGTGTCAAGGAGCTGAAGTCCTAAAGGGGCCAGTGTGAACTTTAGACTGAAGTATATATGGGATGTATTTGGCCTCAGCCAACTCTGAAATAATGAAGCAACAGTCAGGGTCGGGAGATAAGAATAACCTTTGAAGCTGCTGAGAATGTTGCTGATGTCTTTTTTTTTTTTTTTTTTTTTTTTGAGAGTAGGAGTGGAGTCATTTATCAATTGCAAATCATCCAAGAGAAGAAGGTTTCATTGTCTCTGCTTCATGAGAAGACAGCAGCTGCCTTCTGGGCAGAAACAAAGTATGGCTGAACGCCTGGTCCCATAGGGAATCTGACAACTCGGCACTAGCCACGTGTGGGCTGGGTTTGGCAGAAAGGCTAGTGGCAGTGCAACTTACCCTCGTCCTCCCTGGGGATGACTGCCTTCCAGAGCACACACAGGTGGGGCAAAGGGCGATGCAGAAGAGTGGTAAATGACAGCTTTTCCTCCCTGTTGGAGGGCAACAGAGGTGTGTTCCTGTGTAGCAGAGAGAGGTGTAGCCGAATGCTCTCTTTCAAACTCTTCTGCTTGTTAGAAAATATCTAACGCATTACAGCCGCGCACTGTGCAGTCGGGCAGCAATGCTGCTTACTCTTTCCTGCTAGAGATACCCTCTCAGTTACTCTATGGAGCCTCTTGAGTGAACTATTCTCAGTTCATGCTATACAACAGGTTAACTGTACACCATTAAACATTTTCCCTGGGGAGGGACTCCACAGAAAACTGTATTGAGGGACTCTTCCATAGAAAGGAGCAATTGTCTGAAACAAGTGAGTAATTGCAGAAGGCTCCTGGTGGTGGCTCTGGTAGTGGTAGTCATGGTAAGGGAGAAAAAGCTGGTTAAACCATCTTCCAGGAGTGTGAAAAATTGAAGGCTGTCAAGGAAATTGGAAGTAAGCAGGGACAGCCACAGCTTCACTGTTTTATAGTGCAAGGAAATGCCAGTAACTTGTGAGAGCCTGAGAGCAGTAGATTATCTCGCTGTTGCAATTTACTCTCAGGCTTGGGTTTTCTGTACATGTGCCCTTCCCTGGTGCTAATGCAGTTAACCCCGGTATACCAGCCTGATTAGAGCTACAGCTGCCTTTCCACCTACCTGCTCAGTAGCCTGAGGTCATCTAGAAATCAGGGGTTCTGTATTTATAAAGAACTTTGGTAAAGCAGCACATTGGTAAAGCAGCACTTTGTTATAGTAGGGGGCTAAGACATCAAACCTTAGGAGGGATCCAGTCCTTTGAAATGACATGTAGCTTCTAGATCTGCTTGAAGTTCTCTCCAGTAACAACTGGGGGATTTATCTACAGTATATTTTATAGCATTTTCTACAGCTACAGATTGCTTTGTTTCTTTGCATAAATAACAAAGATCTCCTATACATTTCTTTTTTCTTCTTTTAAGCTGCAAGAATTGCAGGAGATTCGAAATTCCTGGGGTAGATATACTAGCTATAAATGTGTATTGTAGATTGGGAATAATAAGGACTAACTTTTTATAGACCTCTCTCATTAAAAGTCACCTTCAGAAAACACTGCTGTACCTTGCTTATAACCAAATGACACCTCATAACCACCTAACCATTTTTAATATCCCCTAGACTCTATTGTATTATGCCAAGGCTCAGACACTGTCTAGCTAGTCAAGGAAAAGAGTATACCATCATATTTAAAAGCAGTTATTGGGACAGGTTTTACAGGCAGTGGGCTAAGACAATTCAGAAACAATTGCTTATGTGATAGTTTGAGGATTTGTCCCTGTCAAACAGTTAATATTGCTTTAATACATGAAGTAGGCTGTATAAGACAGCAATAATGAAAAATGTCAGGAAAGACAATATCAATTGTTATTCAACATCCACATCAAAGATTACTTTTTTGTCAGTAGCTTTCAGAAAATGTATTTTCCATCAGATCTGATTGCGTTCCTCTTTGAAGTGCTCCATCCTCCCGGTAGATTTAATGTGACATCTAGGCACTTTTTAGTCCCTGGGCCTCTGAGGCGATTCAAAGAGGCACAACAAGCCATCACAGGTTTATCCTCAAAGGCCGACACTGTCTGTCTGATTTATTGTAACTTTAAGAATCATCTCCAGCAAAGCATGAGCCTTTCTACCCATCCGCAGCCTCAGACTTTTATCAATTCATTTGTATGCAGCCTGTACATTCTGGAACTGAGAGCCCTATAGCCACTCATGGAAAATGCATTACCTGCTACTAATCCTTTTTATCTTTAAAGTCTGTATTTTTTATGTATAAGTCATTTTGGGTTATCATAAAATATACATAATTCTCACCCCAAAAAAGACAAAATGAAAAGAGAATATATAATAAGTTATGAGCTTGCCGTGTCCTTATCACCAAAGATTCTAAATAAACAGCTCGCTCTATGTAAATACTGAGGGGTATAAAACTGTGATTACTTTCAATAGGGAATAGGAATGCTTCCATTTTTGTTCCTTGTTTCAAAGTGAAACAGTGAGATGAATCATTTTAAACGTGTTTGGGAGCACTTTTATTTTCTACCTCATTGCTTTGGGGGCCTGACAGTTGTAGGGGTTGCCTGTCAAACTTCTTCTGTCATATACTACAGACATCCAGAACCACCTTACGGTTTCAACATTTTGCTTCAAATTCATGGTCAACCGTAAGTTAATGACATCTGTTTTCTTTTTTGTTCGTTAATGCAGGATGTATTCAAAGCACCTGCAATATCTCGTGGCATACTGTGAAAAATGGTGATATGGCTGCAAGGATGATACAATTCTGGTAGCAGGGCTTTCTCTGCAAGTTTGGAGTGCATTATTTTCTTAAAATATGCTGCTCTGTGAATAGTCCTGCCAATAACTTCACTAGATAGATGAACCATTCAAACTTTTATCATTTTRGATGCAATATTAATCACAGATGAAACTTTTTAAAAATTAAACCTTACTTTCATCTGTTCATGTCAGTCCTGTGTCTCACATACATACTGCATATCATAGGCCAAGATTATGAAAAGTAATAGTATATGGTAGGCACATTAATCCATATTTAGGCACTTCTGTGTATGTATATATCTGTACACACACGCACACACACATATATCTATCCACACACAAAAGTCTTTGCATGTATGCAAGTATGCACATGTACAAAGTTTATTTCATCATGCATATTTAAAAGCAGTTATTGGGACAGGTTTTACAGGCAGTGGGCTAAGACAGCTTAATTGACAGTGGTGAAAGTTTGCCTGTTCTTGCAGCTGATGTGGACCCAAACCATAAAAATGTTTAAATGTCCAACTTTAACTGAAACCATTGGGATTTAGGGACCTAGCAGAAACTAGATCTGTACGTTTTTGCAGGTATGGTCCTCTATGTCCCTAGGGGCTTACAGTTTCAGTGAGTCTGGTCTCTTGTCCAAACTCATTCTGTACCTCTGAGGAAAAATTAATGTTTAACATTATACACATACTAACAGATATTACATTAACTAATTAAATTAGCTGAGTTACACCAAGATAAAATATAATGGAGACTAGAGCTAGGTCTATTTGTTAGATGATATGCAAGAAACAAACACACAGGGAATGTAAATTCAGATCTATTTTTCAGACTTGGATATAATACTTGTAGAAAATTTTAATGAATATTTTCCCAATCTAATGGACAGCATACTAAATTATTAAAGCAGTGAATAAGGACAGTTGTACCATACTGATAAAACACTGCTGCAAGCAAAATGACTGTGTATATAACCAGAAATGACTTTTGGTGATGAACTACCTGTTTTTCT
The DNA here is from genome assembly GCA_035582835.1 of Phoebastria nigripes. NCBI lineage: Eukaryota > Metazoa > Chordata > Aves > Procellariiformes > Diomedeidae > Phoebastria > Phoebastria nigripes. The sequence goes on along the minus strand of JAYKAV010000911.1, from coordinate 322,876 downwards.
TATAAAGTTACATGGCTAATGCCCATAAAACTCAAGGCATACGATGAGAAGTAAATAATACTATGTAAGGCACTAGTGTGAGAGACTTAATGATGTATATCTTTGCATACTTTTATTGGCCCCATTGACTTCATGGGACTATTCATAGCCTACAGGAGGAAGTTTGTCCCTTTGCATGTTTAGGATTGAGTTTTCCTTGAAAGCCATTTGACCTGTGGGATTTAATTCAGCAAAAGAAAGCCAGCCTTTCAGGAACTTGCCGATTTACTGGCAAGGGCATAATAGGAAATGTTGGGTCAAATCCTACTTTTCTTTCCTGAGAAGTCTCTGCAGAACAGCATTCCCCATTAAACAGTTATTTTTTGCCAGCCGTTCCCTCCATCAGGACTTGATTTCTAAACTTTTATCACAATGTGGTATGTGGTGAGAAAGGATTATGTTTGAGGGCTCCTTTTTTGTCTTTAAAGCATGCTGCAGAATAGAAATATATGACTAGGAAAAGGATATTACTGCTTTTTTCCAGAAGACATGCTTCTTTTTAAACATGATAAATACTACTTACTGTCACAGCCCATTTATTTCTCTAAGTCTTGTTTGTCCTCTGAGTTTGATTCTGCTCTTTAATAAATGAATCACCAATTTTTTCCTGCCCAGACTGAGAAGTGCAACTTTTGTGCAAATTAACAGTTCCCTCTTGTTACCAAAATGATGAATTATAAATAGTTATTCAACTAAAATAAGCATATTTATCACTGATATCTGGGCTTCCAGAAGGTATCATACCTCTCTTAATGGGATAATTTGCTGGCCTATTTTTTGTTATCTGTAGTACTGTTTCAATAATGTCCTTACCTCTGGGTTGTGTCCAGACCCTTAAGGTGCACTGTGGCACCAAGCAAAGAAACCTACTTTGCTATGCAGAGTTCTACCATGGGGGAACACAAATGGTGGCGATTTACTATAGCGGGAGTTCTAGGGCACACAGAAGTAGGAGGTATGCCTGTTACTTGCTAGCCCCGGGTGTTTTCTTTGCTATAGAAAGATAATTAAAATTCTGGTCTGCCTACCACTGAGATAAATGGAAAGACTTATCTTCACTGGAAACCGGATCAAGCCATAAAGAGGGCAAATATGTGTTAAGCTAGAGAGTGCCTACCTAACAGAAAGCCACTTCTCTTTTTTAAACACCTCCCAGATGCAGAAGCACCAGCATGTTTATGCTCGTGACACTAAAGGACCTTCTAGAAGCACACTAGGTGGGAGCAGCAAATTGATAACTGCAAATTAGCACAGCCAAAGCCAAACACTGTTCCCTGTGCAAGTTAATTGTGGGCAAAGTAACTTGTCATAGCAAGTTTCCTCTACTGACTTATTAATGAACCTTGGCATTCCCTTAGAGGGATCTTCTACGAGGGTGAGAGAACAGTTCAGGTTTCATATCTTGCTTTGGCTCAGATTTAATACCTTGTCATCTGTGCTTTGCCTTTTCTCCATTCACATTACTGCAAACAGATCTGAATTATTGTTAGTAATAAGAAGAAATTAATTTCATAAAGGTATAATTTGTTTAGGAAGTGCTATCACCAATCTTGTAACAAGACATACCCCATTTTTCTCATACCAGGCACTGGCTACGAGTTTGTCTGAAAGAGGATATATACAGACACCTCTGTTTTTTTAATGGACAAAGTAATAATTTTAGGATTGGGAATTAGGATGGGATGGTGGAAACTCTAAAATCTTGGGCTCTGGTTACAGGTTTCCTAGGCTTATGCCCACTGACAGATAATCTAGGAAGTGTGGGCAGGCTGTGGTGGCCGTGCAACTTCATGGCTGCTTAATTACTCTAAGGTTGATCGGGCTTTTGGGGCAGGGTCAACACAGCACAAATATGCCTCAGAAACATTAAAATTCCCTGGCACCTTTGGTGTGAAATTTCTGCGCCTAACTACTGAAAAGCAAGATGCAGGAAGTCAGCCATCAGACCTAGCAGGGAGAAAGTGGTTTTGTTCCCAGAAGTCCATTCTCTTTTGGCTCCTCTGCTAAGACTGTCTTTAAGGATGTCAGCATCTGCTGCGGTTTTTGTGTCACATGGACATTATATATCCCTTCTCCCCACCCTCCTAACTGGAATGAGTTCAGAAAATATCATTCCCTGTA
>JAYKAV010000911.1:199725-320665 GCA_035582835.1 Phoebastria nigripes | reverse complement strand
AAAAAAAAAAAAACCAAACCCCAAACAAACCACTTATTACCTGTCCTGGAACACAGTAAGAGATTAAGTATTTTTTCATTTTTTTAAATTTTATTCTTGATGTTTTGTCTCAAAATCAGAAAATGCCAAGATAAAATTAAAAACAACCAAAAAGGAAATACCACAACGTGTTTGCAGATTTTTGTGCATGTTCTCCTAGCCACCTATATTATTTAGTTTATGTGATAAATATTTCTGTAACCTCTATCAAAGAAATGAATCAAAAGAAAAATATACCAGCAGGTCTGAGGTTATTGTTTAAGAGAGTGTGATGTTTTAATGGGATTTGCTGACATTTTCAGAATCTAACACATACCCTTTGTGTGACCAGAACTGATCTTCAGTGATCTACATTCACTTCTTATCAATGCTGTCTAGTTGCTAAATTGCCACTAAGCAGAGACTGCAACATTTTGCACAATTTGGAGTCTTATCTGGGAGACAGATTGCAGCAGGATCCATGGTACTATCAAGAACCAACATTCATCTGCAAGTAGCCTCTTCTGCTTGCAGTAGTGAGCCTGTATCACTTGCAAATTCTTTTTGCCTGCAAGTTCTGGGAGCCAGCAAAGCCTGTTCCAGCTTGGGAAAGCAGATGCCCTCTCTGAAGAAGGCCACATTTTGTCAGGCCTAGGGAAAGAAACATACTAAAAAGATGGAAAATCTCTGCGTAGCAGAAAGACAAAATAATCTCACAGCCCTTTATATCCCTATCAACTTTAAGGTGTTGATTTAAAGGAAACTCCCTGTTAACCTTAGGAAGAACTGGGCTCAGATCTATCTAAAGGTTTTTACCAGTCCAAACTCATGTATTTCCAAGTTGCCCAAGTCTAGCGTGACACAGGCAAAGAGACCCAGGCTGCCTGTGCTGGCAGGACTATTTGTGAAAAATTTAGTTCAGTTCTTAGACTCCAAAGAGATCAGAATGTAAGAATACAAAACAAGGAAACTTTTGAAAACCTAGTGATAACCTCAGTGATTACTTAGATTACTATATAACTGATGTAATAAAAGGGGATGTTTGTTGTTGGAACTTTTTAAAATCTTCTCCAAATATGCTGGAATAATTTACAGCAGTTCATACACTTGGATCTATGCTGTATTTCCGGACAGAGCTCTGAGTGAGGGACAATGAAGAAACTGCTCAAGAGAGTTAAGCAGCCTAGGAAGCACTGTGGCTTGCATGGTCCTTTGTGGGCAGCTGTGAGAGTTGTCCTTTCCGAGGCACAGGAGCTGCCCTTTGACATTTGGCCAGGGTTGGTCAAGTGCATTGGACTTCCAGGCCAAACCCTATTTTCAGAGATTGACACCTTATACCTATATTGTTCTATATACCATGTGAGTTTTGTATACCCTTAGTGAGAAGAAACACTCAGGGAGCTGATAAAGGTATGCTTCTAGTGATTTTGCCTTGCTGGAAAGGCACAACTCTGAGTCTGACTCTAACATATGCTGCACAGCAGTGGCAGTACTGAGATTGCTAAATTCAGCTGTTGATTTTCGTCTAATGCGTGTGGCAGGCAGCTAAAAACTTGTTCCTACACAAACAAAAGCCTGTACAAAACTATTTGGCATTTGGATGGAGAAGCTCTGTTGCATATCGGTTTAGGCAAGAAAATGCAGGGGTGAAAGGAGAGGGCTAGAATATCAGAGCCCGAGGATGGTTCAGAAGAGTGAACAAGGGTGGGGCTGCTGGCTTGAGAGAAATTCTGGCAGTGAAATATTTGGCTAGAAGAACTGTGGGAATGTGAGGAAAGAAGCTACGTTGTTTAATGTCTCTTGCACCAGAAAAGAAGGACTTTTTACTTGTAAATGATCCCCATGCTATCAAATTACCAATCACGCCTCTTAAGATAAAATCAAGCCTACAAGGCTCTGATTTTGGCTTACTCCTTCAGCAAAAGGGGTTGAAAATAATAGCTAAATAGTGACAGAGTAACTCTCTCTGATTCTAGTCAACAACAGAAACATTCAGGTAAGAAAAAAGAAGTGTTGCATGGAGGCAGCATCAGAAATACACCCTAGGCTGACTTGGCAGTCGTGGGCTGGGTATGTATGTACTGTGAATGGAAAACTCTTGTAGGTGAGAAGAACTGCTGTAGTCAGCCTGTGTATTTAATACTCTGCCTTTGCAGAATTGCTGTGAAATGCCTGACCTGAGCTGGAAGTTGATGATTTCCTGCATGTTCTCCTTACCCTGTTTTTCCTATTTACACTTTTGTCTAATGGCTTTTTTTCAGGAGAAAGCAATTTTGAGCTGGAGAAAAGAATTCCCCTCTTGGAGATGCTCAGAAGGTGACAGCTTAGGTAAACATAGTATCTTTTATTCTTCCAAATGAAAACTGTTTGTGAATTTCTTTTCCCCAAGATGAAATGTGGATTTCTTCCTTGAGCATCTTGGTTTTATGAACGAGGGTTGAATATTTTGAATTTCTTCTTACATTTTTAGCATCAGCTTGTTATTTTTTACCAAACATGCTGATAATTTTTAAGATATTGGCTTCTGACAAGTGAAGTTTTAATAAAGTGCTATTTTTCAAAATATCCCAAGTCCAATTTGTCATAGGATGATGTAATAAAGACAAATATTCAACCAATAATGAAAAGCTAAGTAAATGGGAATGTTTAAGCTCTATTGTATGCAGGGAAGTACATTAAGGCAGATCTAAGAGACACTTTAATGGATTTAATATTAACAGTCAGACCTGGACTTAGTATAAATCAAACACCACTGCATTTCAGCCTAATGTACACCCACTCATTCATTAGCACTGTTCAATGCAGATTATAAATATTAGCGAAGAAACCTCCAGCTCTTGAAGAATCTTTCCACAGACCCAGCAATAATTGAACAATAATGATGACAGTCTTATTTTTATGAATCACCATAACTTAYTGATTTGCACTTGGGACTTGAGAGAGCTTTCTCAGCCAGTATGCAACAGGAAATGGTTAGAAGCTGTTAAAAAGCAAAGGAGAAAGAGACAGAAAGAGAAGAAGAGAAGCAGTGGGAAGGCGATGGAAGTAACATTTGCTATCAGATAATTGCAGACATAACCAAGATGTAATGAGAGGGTCCTCTAACTTACCAACAAGGTGATACAAGATAAATTAATTGCCCCGCCTCACATATGTGTTCATGCATGCACATACCTTTGAGAAGAAAGGAAATTATGGTATATATTTATTTTGCTTTCCAAACCAAAAAGAGAGGAAACACATGTAAATATTTTATGAATTGCACACGCATAAGAGTATAAACACAGGAGGAAGGTGGACTTTGCCGCCTGTGATATACAGCTTCAAAATTACATAAGTAGTGTAAGGTTCTGGAAATATGTAATCTATTACTATGAAAAAGAGCAGAACTCTCCTTTCCTCTTTTTGTAAAAGATGTACCAGCATTTGTTAGGGAGCTTTTTCCTATCTTGTATCTCAAAGCGGTAGAAAATTGAATACACTGTACAGGTATGAAGGTAATACTGGCATATATCTCTGTTTTGAAGCAGGAGGTGTATGTGTATGYGTGCGTGCATTATTGTCAGCTTTTCTTCTTTCTTGTTTTAGGAAAACAGAAAAYATCTGATTTCACAAACATAAAAGACAAACTGGAATTGTTTAACCATTTATTTTACTATACTAAGATTGTACTGGTACTTATTGAGCCTCAAATAGCTAGGATGCCACCAAATAGCCTCAAATAACTAGGATGTCACTTGGACACTGTAGTCTTTTTCTATAACTGTTTATTTAAAAAGTAAATTTACATAAGTCATGCTAGGAATTCTTTATGCTAGCATTTAATAGTGTAACAATTACTTTCTTTCCCAAGACTCTTCCTCCCTTTAATGATCTAAAATTTGCATAGCTTATCTCAGCCTAATTTACTGAAATGAGTTTCATCAAGGCCAGATTCTGAACGAGATTCAGCTGTGTGAGTTTTGACATTCAGAAGTTCACCATAAAGCTCCAGGCTGATAGAAGTCTAGAGAATTTCATTAATAGGCATGATTAAATTACAGCAATTTTTTGGATTCAGGTGTCCTGCTGGGAACCTTGAAATATTTAAGCTTGTAACATAATCCAATGAAACATAGATGTTTAGGAGTCTTTAGCTGTGAGTAAAAATGTCAAAAGTATTATTTTTATATGTTTTCTAATTGTTTTATAGTATATGAGCATAAAACCACATGTTGCCAAGTGCAATTACAAAATGAACTTGAATATGAATTACAGCCATATTGATTAGGTTAATGCAGATTGCAACACAGTTGTTATATATTACCGTACAAAATGTTCATACTGTAAATATGCTGAAAAAGAATGATGGTCAAGATACCGCAGCTATGGGCACTCTGTCAGCAGTTTTCAGGTTAAGGCTCTGTGAGRTAACAGAGAGAATTAACCTGTGAGATAACAGAGAGAATTAACCCTAGGTGAGATTGCCCTCCCCCCAATGAAATGAAACACCTGGTGAAACCACAGCAGCAGAAATCTTGTGAAGTTCTTTTAATAGGGCACCTGGGAAGCATCCTCTCAGGTCAAAAGATTTGAAGGACTAAAAAGTTAATAGGGTAAGGTAACCCAGAGGTTTGCTACATGGGAAGATGCCAACAGCCAAGCAGGTACAGCAACTACTAATCTTGTTTGYCCTCTTTTAGCAACTTTAGGACTTTTGCTGGCTAAATCCTTAGGCAACTGCCCATAATAGCAAGAAAAGGAACTTTATTCTGTACCAAGTGCCATTCTATGCTCTCTGAAACCATCACGGAGAGCCCTCCATGCTGAGCAGCTGAGACACAGAAGCCCACCCTTGCTGTGCAGTAACTGCTCACATAGGGATGCTCCCCACTTGCACAGGTTGGGAATAACACCTTAAATGCCATTTAAAGCATCTGYATTCTATTGCTTACAGTCCTCATTGTGGTTAAATACTATTACCTGGATGAGGTGAATCTGGCAGTAACAAAGAAAGCACTTTTAGGTCAAATTTATTTGCAAAATGAACATGGATGTGGAAGCCATGTTACAAAATATGTTCAGAGGAACAATGCAAAGGCTACAGACTATTTGGACATAGAAGCAGAACAGCAGCACTTTTGGTAAGTTCCTCCTATAGGATGTGTGGGATGCCTTCCCTCATGCTAGAAATTGGGATAAACTAAATAATTAAGCATGGTGCTTTCTCAACATTTCACGTGAGCTGTTCCAGGACATGGATAGAAAGATGAAATGTGGGAAAATTTGCCCAGCCTTTCCTTTTTCTGTGTCCAGTGCCAAGAACTTAATTTGCCTTATTAATGACTTTTCTCAGGAACAAACCCACCATACTAAGATATTTGAATAAAAAAAAGTATTAAGAAAGAAGGATCCCATTAAGCAGTCTGCAAGAAATGTTTTTGACTGTGAGCAAGAAATGTGTACTCACAGTTCCACTACATAAAGAGGGGTGTTAAAAGAGATGTAAAATAACATACTGGAACCATAATGATTATCTTTGGTTTGTTCTAGGTGATTTCTATAGTGATTAGGAATCTCCACGGAAAAGAAACAGTAYGTCTGTGTGTTGGGTTGACCCCGGCCAGCAGCCAAGCACCCCGCAGCCGCTTCCTCACTCCCTCTCCCTTTGGGTGGGGGACAAAATACAAGGAAGGCGAGAAGACTCAGGAATGAAGACACAGACAGTCTAACAGGTGAAGCAAAAGCTGCACTTGCAGGCAAGGCAAAGCAAGGAATTCACTCACCGCTTCCCGTGGGCAGGCAGATGTGCAGCCACTCCCTGGAAAGCAGGGCCTCAGCACGCCTAACACTGACTTGGGAAGACAAACACCATAGCCCCGAATGTCCCCCCTTCCTCCTCCTGTCCTTGAGCCTCTATTGCTGAGCACCATGTTACATGGCGTGGGACATCTCTTTGCCCCGTTGGGGTCAGCTGTCCCGGCTGTGCCCCCTCCCAGCCTCTTGCCCACCCTCAGCCTTCTCACTGGGGGGGCGGGGGGTCGTAGGAAACAGAGAAAGCCTTGGCGCTGCGCAAGCACCGTTCACCCATAGCCAAAACACTGGTGTGTTATCAGGACTGTTTTCGGCACAAATCCAAAACACAGCGCTTTACAGGCTGCTCTGAAGAAAATGAACTCCATCCCCGCCAGAGCCAGTACAATGAAATGGAAATGAAAATGAAACCTGGATTTTACGTTCCTCAGGCTGAACGGTGCAGTCATGTTCTAGGAGCCGGGCACCAGCCCCCAGGCRAAAGCRGAGAACCTTGGTAGTGTTAGTCTTCTCACTGGCRTCCAGCAGTGGCATATTCTTTTGTACTCTCCCCAGAGACTAAGGCAAGCATTTCTCCATTGCTGACACATTTCAAAGGTCATTCTCCCCAGCAGATTTTCTTGATGACATTGTCTTCCCCATATGCCTTTTCTCCTAATTGATATCTCATCAGGGAATATTCCTCCTGCCTGAGAAGGTCCCCCATTTGAGGCCTCCAGTGCCAATCTGAGTGAGCTACAGAAGATGCTACCTAGCTGTACAAAAAGCTGTTTCTTTTCTCCTCCTGGGGCGGACAGACTTAAGACTTGTGCCCCAACAACATCCTGACATCTGTCAGCTGGGGGAATGTAAGACCCAGCTTTAATTTTTTATTTCAGATTCATTTAAATGGATCTTCTGCCCTGTAATTAATTTGCTGCTAATTACACAATTACTCTCATTTATAGTATCATTTAAAAATGAATTGATGTTAGCCCAGTCTAATTTGCAAAATAAATTAAGCAAATTGTTACTTGATTTTAAATCAAGTAAATCAGCCCCTCCATTCAGTTTGCCTGCATGGTACCACACCTGACTGCGATGCTGCTGGATGTTGCCGGTGTTTGTGTGACCGGTGCAATTGTCAGGAGCCTCACTCTAATGCAGCAAGGGGAAGATTAGGGGCTGTCACTGCCTCTGGTTGTGTGGCATTTTGCTTTTCCTGGACTCCTGTTTAAGCTGCCCACTTTGATCTTGCTCATTATAAAGATTTATACCATCATCTAGTGGAACTCCCCTTAAACTACAACCCATTAACTCCTCTAGTCTGCACTTTACATGCAGCCTGAGATGGAGAGAGTAGGCAATGAGGTTCTTGTATTCAGGTTACTAAATATAGGAGGATTTTTGACATCTTCCAGAGCAGGAAAATTTGCCACAACTACTGTAATTAAAACCTTGCTCAATATTTGCCTAATGTCGCATTAAATCCATGTAATGCTGCTGCTTGTCTCCCCCATCCCACCCATCCCTCAGTGTTATTTTTCAGCATCTAAAGACACGACTGCAGCAGCAGCCACAGCTAAGTTGTGTTATACAGAGAGGAAAAAATCTTACTTAGAAAAGCACATTATAAACCAAGAGAATAAACATGCATCCTATGCTCTCCACATAGGATGATAAAGCATGCATGAACAAAAAAGGTATTTCATCCTAATTTCTCATCACAGTGGAATAGACAGCATTTCCTCTTGTCTTGTTACAATCACCCTTGTCTAGTAATACACGTACGCTCTTATCAGGCATAGAAATGAGTTACAGTTCTCACAGTTAATTCTCTCTACTCTGCCAAAGAGCATCAAAGATCTTTCCTTGCTTAATCCGGGAGTCCCGCCAGACATCTTCCAAATGAATTTGTTCTTCTTAATCCAGAAAAAGCTAGGGAATCACCTGCAGTCCCACACTACATCAGGGCATCCAGAGGAGCTTCACAAAACTCCCTGAATCAGCAGAAGGAGCACACAGTACTTCCGTGCCATGGAGCTGATTAAGAGACTAAATCAGAGGCAGCATGGCTTTACATGAGCACATCAGTCAGGAGGAGTATTTCCTATTCAGGGCTCACTCCTCACACACGGGCTCCTAGCTCCGTGTCTGCTTCTACAGCCATTGACTGAACACAATGGACACGTCTCACCAAACCCATGCAAGCTGGGGAAAAAGCCATGCACACCCCTCAGCGTGCTCATTAAGCGCATGCAATGAGGTGTGCACAGCCTGCTTCCCACAGTACTGCTCATTCCCAATTTAGATGTGGCTGTTGGACCACCAGGGACCCAAGGAGTAATTGCAATGACTATCCCAACGCCAGTGGCCCGTGAGGTCGGTGTACCCCTCGTACCCGGGATCTGTACCAGCTGTCCTCTTCCTGCTTCCATTTGATGCTGGTACCCAGTGCGCAGCTTACATCAGTGCTAACACCACTACCCCAGACCCAGAAAGGCACCTTTTATTTCTCTTTGATATGTATGGTTATCTTTCCACAAAATGTTCTTTCTCCCTTCTACCATCACGGCAGTAACCAGCTCATGCTGTGGGGAGCCCTTCTGGGAAAAGGTGCTGACCATGCATCCACATTGTGGATTAGTTTGCTTTTACTCTGATTTAACAGTAAGATAATTTTCTGTGACCAAATGGCTGATGCCTCCCTCCCCCAAGGGCACAATTATACCCCTTCAAGGCCCAGCATACGAATTTCACAACAGTCAAAAGACAATGCAAAGGAGAATAGTAATCCGGTATAACAGCACTTGTTTTATAATAAAGTGTACTACAGAGCTACAGTGCAGCTGTTTCATCTAATCTGAAGCATGTGCAGTCCATATTAATAGTTAATTTAGTCTGCTTTTAAATCACAGCAACCTGAACAACAACAAAAAGGCGTGACCTGTCTTTCCTGGAGGAGCCGAGTCACGTTCCTCTCCAACTTCTCCATGTGACAGAGCAGTGCTACAATTAAAGCACAATAATTTGCTTGTTATTCAAGTCAGGCATTAGTTCTAGTAATGGGGTGCTTGGTGGTGAGATGGATTTCCTTGTTAGGAGCTAAGCACAGGATTAGCTGAATTCTCCATGGAGAAATCTTGATTTGTTCAAGGTCTTTCATGTTTTCTACAGAGAAGGGATTATGTCTACTTAAAGAGGGGGCTTGCTTAAAAAGCTACAAAGTATAAGAAAAGGATTTAGGGCAGTCGGGCCTGTGGTTAAGTAGCTGAGGGGTAGAGGGAGTTTTAGAGCAGAGGATTATTTAAAGCCATAAAGTTCAAAAAATAATTGGTTTAGCACTACTGGGTCAATGCAGGGTAACATGCTGGAAAGGCAGTTAAGCATAAGCTAATATTCATTTTACTTTGGCTAATTATTGCAAGGATTCAGAGTAGAAGGTGAAAGAAGAAATGTTCTAGCTCTTTCCTTTGGGGTCCAACCATACGGCACATTTCTGTGCTCCTTTGCTTTTCTATATATATCTGTTGTGACATATATTACCAGCCCAGTGCAAGAATCACAGGGGGCTCTTTTTAAAGCTCTGACATTGTTCGCTTAATGAGGCCATGAAGTAGACCATTAAAAGCCTTTCAGAAGAGTTGTAGAAATCACGGTCCTCCCGCAGCCTCCTATCTCGCAGGCAGCTCCACTTCTTCTCCCCCTCCTTCTTTCAAGGCACTGGCAATATTAGTAGTCCAGTTTGACTCCAAGCAGACTCTCAYGATCATTAGTGCCTGTGACAAACCTAAACGGAGGCGTCCTGCCCTCTGGTCTGTGCAGGGGAATTGCACAGCGCACACCRAAATCCTGCTGACTCAGGAGGCATGAGGACCACCACGCCTCAGTACAGAACATCCCTTGGCATGGAGGGAAGAGGTGCAGGCTGCATTTCACCCTGTACTTTCACCTTAGTTACGCTGTGGATTAATGGCAGACATCTGAGGACAACAGAATCAAATCATCCCACCGCAGCTGGAGAGCCTGGTAGACTGAGCATGGGTTTCTCCAAGACAGATAGGCCAAGCCTGATGGATTAAGAGGCTTCGGGCATATAGGGGAGATACTTCCATAGGAGGAATAGCAGGATGAATCGTTACAATCTGAGCACAACATGTGCAAATGAAAAAAGTGTTGGATGGATGGCCTGAAACAGCTGTTTAAAACTGTTCAGGCTGGACAAGGCTCAGCAACCAGAGGGTGGGGAGAAAGAAAGTTTCTTTAGTAATTTGCTGAGGATAGTTCAGTGGGTTTGGTGAATGCTAGTAAAGAGAGATAAGCATTCATAAGGGTGGTGGGAGATAAGCTCTCCAGGCAGAAATGCTCTGAGTTCATTGAGCAGGATGGAGAAGGGATAGGAGGTGGCAATGCAGAGTTTGTGATGTTATAGAGCAGTGTAAGGAATCAAAGCACTTGGATTTGGGTGTCATATGAGGAAACTGGAATGGACTTGTCCTTCCCTTGTACAACTCTTGTATATGCACATTCAGCGTGTTGCGTTCAATCCACAGCCCAAAAGATATTGACAAACAGTAGGGAGTTTACACTAGAGCACAAAAAAAAATTAGGGGTCCACAGGTGAGTAATGAGGCAAGATTACAGGAGCTAATTCTGCATGATAGCTTGGCTAAGTGACAACTCAATGCATGGTGGGAAGACATAATAGGAGATGTCAAATATTTGAAAGGTATAAAAACAATGGCAATAAAAGGAGTTATTTGGACCAATGCATAAGGTATAATGACATGTGTGGAAATAGAATCAAGAAGACATGCAGACTGAGTGTCAGAAAATTTACTGGGGTAGCAAATAGTCTCTCCAAGCGAAACTGAAAACTTGATTGTTCTGGAAAATTAAAACTTGTATAGATGTAAGACTAAGAAATGTACATTAGGGAAATGCCACAAGTGGGACAAAGGAGTAAATCTTTGTGTCTGATATATATGATATGAGTCAAGGTACATGGGAACCTGGACAAAGTAGGTAAGATACTCTGGCAAAACGCATATAGTGTTTATTGCTGCTGATTCAACTCAGCACCTGAAATCCATTAACATCTGTATATTCATCCTTGCAGGGGCTCTGCAAGGTAAGAGGACACATTTATTCCCATTCTATGGGTCTCAAACTGACACGGAGACTAAGAGCTAAATCCCCAATGAGATCTGGCATTGCCATGCTCATAGTTACAAACCTGACATAGCTCAAGCCATGAGCAGAGGAGTATGCTAACCAATAAAGTTAATATCTGTTTACCTTTATTCTACTCTCAATGCAGAAACACCTGCAGTCAGCTGGTGATTTTTCATCCTCTGCTATGACCAGTAGACTGGATTCTTCACAGATTTGTCCTCTGCATGATTTCCTTTCCCAAATCCAGTAAACAGGACATTTGTCTTATAATAATCCAGGTACTATTCCTGACTCTTAGCGCAGGTTACCTATGTTGGACTTTGGAGAAACCACTGTTCCTCATTTTGTCTTGACCTACTCCACCTTGAAACTGAAATATCAACATTTGCAAACACCGTACTATGAGGGGAAACTAATTTATTCATTTTTTTGCAAAGTGCTTTGGATGAAAGGCACTATAAAATTCAAAATATTGTTTTTGTCTTGCAAGATTCATGCTACTGAATAGGTGAAAAGGTTCCTTTGAATAAAAGCTGATGATTTATCTACCTTTTAGTGGCTTCTTTTGTTCCCTGAAACTACATATTTAAACTTTGCTAGGCAGGAATTTATTATAGATACAGGAGAATAGAGCAGTCTTTTTAAAACTCAACTGCTCTGCTCAGACCAAAGTTCTGGGATGAAGTAAAATTGAATCCACTGTCATTAYAGACATTAGCTTTTTCCATTTCAAGATTTTTATGGATTTAAAGAAAAACAAAACAAAACCAAGTACCAACTACTGTCAAAGTCATTAAGACTGAGGTAAGAGTATCTAGCCCGCACTTATTACCTTTTCCCAGATTAGAGTAATTTGTGAGTATCTGACGACACTCTTTAAATTCCCACTTTGCTAGCCTAACACAATAATTTGCCATCACTGCCTTCTAGCATCACACATGGCATCTCTTCTGCATGAATACCCGGCAGCCATACTAGAAACGCCAGTGAATTGTCATTACTGGCACAACAGAGAAGCATTTGGCTGAGTCCTAACTCCCAGTTCTCAAACCAGGCATCCATTTTTCACATCGTGATTCCTCTTCAGAAGTGGAAGTGACTGTGTGAGGGACTGCAAGCAAGCAAAAGCATCCATACTGGTAATGACTTATAACTACTCTGATGGATGGGTAGTTTTGTGATAAATTGAAAACTGTGCGGTGGTGTTGTTTATTATTAATTTTGCTTCTTCATTTTTTAACTTCAAATCAAAATAGGAATTGAAGGAACAACTTGGGTCATATAGTAGGTATTTAATCCAGGGGAATGTACAGATTACCCACTCTGCACGACACAAATCACAAAGCGCTTTCAGAATCCTTTAACAAACTAATGCACCCTGTTACAGAATRCAAACAGCCCCCCAAAAGAGAGGGTAGTGGTGGAGGATGCCGAGCAAACAAAACCAGCCTTATTTTCAAGCACAGCCTTTCCTGTACCCAGTGAGGTGTCTGAACAAGGAAACGCCTGTACCCTCCTCATCAGGTGCCTGGATGTGTTGCTGCCAGCCTGTCTCAGGAGTGGTGTGATGCCAGCCCCACAGAAACCTCACAACCCTGCAGTCCTTCTCACTGGAAAAACAGCTTGAAGGGACAGCCAGAACAAATCATGTGTAGCCATGGTGACTAAATCCAGCTGGTATCTATCGGAGGGCTCATCCCCTTTCCCCTACACATATAAGTACACAGGCTGTGTAATACATTGGACACCCCTAGGTATTCCTGTCTTTATGATTTTATCCTTCCTGTTCTAAATTGCCTTGGTCCTCATGTAGCCTTTTGTTATTTAATTAACATTTAGAGTTTCCAGAGGAGTATCTCCATCATCCTCGGTCCTGGGAGAGGGATGGCAAAGGAACAGGGCATTAGGAGGGTGTTCGAAGCAGGAAGACTTAAAATTTAAATCTGAATGTCATTCAGCTGAGTTAAAAAAATAAAGAGTTAAACAAAATTCACTCTACTAGAGATTTGTGGTTTCCCACATCTGTGAAGAACAGGTACCATCTAAATAATAAAAAGAAAAGGAACTTCCTTATTTGAAAGAATGAACTGAATTTTACTGTACCGTGTGTGTAACTTCTGCATTTCATAGCATACCCAGTGAGAGATCTATCTCAAATCTCTGTCCCATCATTTCAAATATTACCGTGTTCAAATTGCCTTCTTTTTTAAGTATGCTTTTGTGCCAGATATATATTTTTTAACTGGACTTGTATGGCACAGTAGAGACATCCAGTGGTTTGTTAGATTATTAAACTCATGACTGTCACTGAAGATACAGTACAGAGCTATTTCCATTAGATAATGGTAATTTTAGTTTGACCTCAGACGCAAATTTAAGATTTGATATTAAGCAGCACTAATTCAGGAACCTGCAGTAATTTGACATCAGATATTTAATTTCATTTGCCATACATCTAACTACTTTCTTGTGATTTATGTGAAACACAAGGTCCATTTATACTATAGGGTAAATCTTCAGTCGCCATAAGTCAAAGTAACTTTGCTGAAGTCAATCGAGTTTTGTCAGAGGACATGGCCCTATCTATTTTGGAGAATTGGGAAGGCATATCTATTAGGAGTTTCAGATTCCTCAGCAGAACATGCTGAGTTTTGGCTTGTATTTATCATGCTCTCTATTTAAGGATGCTGGGAGACAGAATGAGAGTGTCAGTTCACCCATCTTGGGCATCTCATTAAATAGCAGCAAATACATTATGGCACTTGAGGAGGGAAAGAAGATTGCTGGGAGCAAGAAAAGATCTGGCAGTTGAGAGGAAGAAGGCAGCCCAATAGAGAGAGACAGAGATTTAGCAGCTGAGTGATGGGGCCAGAGTTCTGGAAACACAGAAATAAGAGAGAAATGAAATTTTGAAGGCAGGAGGAGGGGGGTGAAGAGACAAGCTAGCATGACAGTGAACCCTGGATCAGAAAAAGACAACATCAGAGAACCAGAGTCAGTTCTGACTTACAGTCTGTAAAACTCCATTTGCGTTCAGCGGGGCTGTACAGAATATAAGTCAGGGTTGCTTGGGTAGAATAAAATCCTTAAAAAGACAAAGAAAACCCTAAAGCTAGCAGGCCATAGAGAACCACAAAAGTATGCAGCGTGTCAAAGAGGTTGCAAGGCTGTGATTTATTAAAGTGCTGCCTTTGCTAAGAGCTTGATCTAAAACACGTTTAACCCAGCAGGAGTCTTTCCATGGGCTTTGGATCAGGCTCTGAAACAGCAATGTTTGACCGGCTGATAAAGTGAATAAGAGCACATATCTTTTCTATTCATAAAAGCGAGGATATTTTAAATTGCTTTGTTTCAGAGAACCTATTTACAAACTAAAAGCAGAGCTGATGCATGCACAGTGCCTTGTTAGAAGGAGGTTGAGGGGAGTTAACACTAATCAGTGTTAATTAGTAGTTGGCATGAATGCCACAGAAAAATTTAAATGAAACACTGAATATATTCACTAGTCTCAGTGGTTTTTCACCCTTTTAATAGATACACGTGCCTGTAGAGGAGACGTGAATACTGGTTTAAACCAAGGGTCTATCTGCCCTAGTGTCCTGTTTCCAGTGGTGACTATAAGCATGCAGTCAGGGAGGAGTAAGAAAAGGACAAGGATGTGCTTATGTCCCACTCTACAGCATATTTGCTGGTCACTACATATCTTCATAGGAAACAGTTTTTGAACCTGCTGGCCGAATACAAATGACAATAAGCAGCACAGTATAGGAAAGCATAAAGCAGTATACTCCCTTGTGCCAGGAGCATTTTCAGTCTGACCCTTTTCTTACAGTTAGACCTACATGTAGATCACTCAAGACCCTCTTACTCTGCAGATGAAGCAAAATTGCAGCGCTTTTTCATCTCATGTGCTTTGCAAAGCTACATATTAGGGGGAAGCTGTAAAGCATCCCCGCAATGAAAGAATTTGGCTTTGCTCTTGGCCTTGATTTGGTACTGTACAATTACTTGCAAGTCCTTCATTTCAGCACCACACTGGATTCCTTAACCCCAGTGCTTTTCATTCAGACTTCTTAGCATAAGCCAAGAATTTTTCCACCTCCTACCACAAGTGTGTTCATAGTCCTGATTTGGATGGCAGGTAAATGGAGGGATACTTTGTTCGACTGAACAGAAGAGCTCTGCCTGCAGTAATACTTTTTAATGTCTTCAAAGCAAGATCCTAGGTTGAACTTCAATAGTTGACAGAGTGCTCCATTGACAGAGGTGACAGGGCAACAATTTCATTTTTTATTGAACTGTGTCTCAAAAATTCAGTAAGGGCACAAATGATAAACAAACATTCACAGTGAAAAATAGATCACCAGGTTTCCAGGACAATTAGCACCTTACACATTCTTCTCAGGAGACAACTGAAATATTACAGGTGACATTCAGCACTAGCTTTTCTTTAGTGTCTAGTAGTGCTGGTGAAAATTGCTGGCTTGACATAGGTCAAGAGTCTATAGCATTTTTTTAACCACTGATCAGACAAGAAACAAAACAAAACAAAAATACAGCCTTCCCCAAACTGCGTACTGTCCCCCTGCATCAGTCTGGCAAAGTGAGACCAGCTCTAGGGACAAACTAATATTCAGTCTCCACGCTTATTCACACTTTGCCTGTTCTGTTGATCCCATGACCGTGTTGCAAACTGCTCCCTTTTCTGACAGTGTCATTTTTGTGGGGAGCAGAACTGCCTCATGTCTGTTAGCTCACTTCACATAGACATCAAATGAAATACTGTTCAAGTAGATACTGCTGAAGAAATAATTTGCACCTTTATTAAAAGTTATCAGAACCTGCCAGCGCAGGAATGCACATATGTAGCTAGCTTTGCACATGGTCAGTAAAAACAAGTATTTAGACCCTTCACAGCTCACCAAGTTTCATCACAATATGTATTTGTGTATAGATGAAAACTCAGAATTTTTTTCTTTTAAGACCTCTTCTCGTAGGCTGTTGACCAGAACAGAGAAATCAGGTCCCTTCACAGGCTGGACCTTTAGTCCACACATGGATTTTCTTGGTTTCCATTCACTTAGATTCCCACATATGCCACTCAAAAGAAACTCTGAAGTCAATAATAAAAATAGGTATCAAAAGTTGAGTTAAATTTTAATATATTCAATTATTCTGATCTCTTGGGAATTTAAAATCTATTACTCATGACACAGATCAGAAGATTTAAGACATAAGTGTATCCTGATGAGCTTTAACCCACAAAACCAAAGACACAGAAACAGTGACTTGACCAGAGAGACTTCCACCTCAGGCTGAGCTAGGCAGCACTTATTTTAGCCCAGTTTTCACAGCATCCCTTTTTTTTAATATTTGTAAGAAATTTCTGCTAAAGCTTCTTAGAAAAAAATTGTTTTGGACACATTTTCTTTATTTTGATGTCTGAGCAAAAAGACAAGCTCTATCACTATTGTTATACTGCTAGGGTTTATAAAGACTTTATTAGCATTAGAGTCCATTTAAAAGTAAAATGTCATATTACAGAGAGTAGAAAATTTGCCATAATCTGTGCATTTCTCATGAAAACCTCAGAAGGGAAACATAATGCTTTTAAATAGATGTCCTTTCATTATATACCAGCTACAGAAGATGGTAACAAAAGAAAAACAACAGTTGAATACATACAAAATACCATTCCCTTCCCACACTGAGACTGCAGAGCAGCCCAGGGTGCGGCTGAGGCAGCAGGAGATTGCAACTGGCCTCTCTTCTGAACCCATGGGTAGCTTTCAAATACCCAGACCTTTGAACCCAATTGCTCTCTCTCGAAAGACTATCTTTAACCACTTCTGTTCTTTGTGACTGTCAGCCCTATCATGTGGTATGATTCTCCAGATACTTATTTAGATCCTGTAAATTATATGTAGCATGGTAGGTGGCATAGGAAAATTGTATTCTTTACACATTGGACCCCAAAAGGCACAAAGCAGGTTAAAGACAACCAGCATATATCTGACTGCCTTTCATCAGCTCAGAAGCTGAACAGTCACTGTCATTAGTGGTGCAGCACCCTTAAAGCAAAGAGAAATTATTCTTCTTTTGCAAATGAGGACCTTTGAGCAGAAGGAAGCGTAAGTGATTTCCCCAGGTCACAGGGAAGCGTGACACTCTGCCAAGAACTCTCTCTGGGTCTCCTTAGGTTTCAGTTCAGGGCACTGAGGTCGTTCCAGCTATCATCCTAATAGCCACCTCTCTGGGACACCTGCAGTCTTTCTGGGTTTTGCTTCATATGTGGCTAGTTAAGGAAAAGGCTAAGAGATTTTTCAGCAAAGTAAATCTGCAACATATCCAGTCCTTTTAAAAAGCCTGCTTTGAGTGGACTGGACAGCTACATTAGAAGAGCTGTGATATGATGAATAGAAAAATGCAGGGCTCAGATGAAGTCTTGATTAACTTGTCATCCTAATCGCCTCTGGAAACAGAGGGAAGAGGATATTTTATTTTTAAATTTTCATCTAGGTGACATCTAGTGCAGCAGAAGAACATTTGCATTGTTTTCCACTAAACGTGTGAGTGGGGGAATATGAATGTGAGACTTCTCTGTGTTTTCTATGTGACAGAAAAAGACAGAATCAGAAAAGTGGTTTTTGAATCTGTATGCAGGAGATCAGGCATTTATTGCAGGACTTATGTTTTGAAATTGATTTAGAAGAACAAGTGCTGACTGGATCCTTTCCCTAAAACTAAACCTAATTTTGAGATTTGGAAGAATCCCATCTACTTCAGAAGGATAGGGAGGAAACGAGAAGCTTCCCTGTTCCTTTCTGCTCCTGAATTGGACTATATTAGCAATTACTTTTCATTTTGCCAGCTTTCACAGAATTTTCAGGCCCATGTTTCAGAATCAAGAATTTCACATAGTTATGGGGCTTATCTGAATTGGTTCAAAGCTTAAAAACCAGATACGGGTAGAGAAACTTGATAGGTGAGACAGAGTACTGAAGAAAGAAGTCTTAAAAGGAAAGTTAAAAAAAAAATTGTTGAATAGGGGAGAGACCTGGAGCAATTAAAGGTATTTACCAAAAATACTTATCCCTGCCTTTTCTCTACCTAAAAATAACCAAGAGCTCCGGGCTGTGTTGGCTACTTAACTTGCTACTTATTGTACTGTAAAGTAGTGTCAGGTAATACAATTCATTTTGAATTCATGCTGCAATGAGCATCAAAGCAATAATACTGACAGAAGAAGCAGTTACAAAATAAACAGTTACCTGATGGTGGAATGATGATGATTTTATTACATAGCTAGATTGCTAAACTTGTACCCTTGCTCAGTGATACTGGTTATAAAAAACTGACAGAAATATGTTCATATTGTTAGTAAGTTAAACCTGACTTTTCTGCCTCACTGCACCCATGCATCCTTCTGCCATGGTCTGAGCCCTTTCACAATCCATTTAAGCCCCCTATGCTTCCATATACATCCACTGCCATTTAAGCCTGGTACTTCTCAAAACCCCTGTCTGCAAGGGAAAAATCAATTTAAACCCACCCCAGATGCAGAAGAGCTATCACTTGGAGGGATCTTTATGCCCTATTTCCCTGCTCACCAATGTGAAGACATCTGCCCTCCTCTGCCTGTACTTACTCCCACCAGCTAGCCCCAGCTGCCAGAGAAAACCTGTCCACTTTGGGAACAGAAAGGGAAACTGTTCTCCAGCCAACCACTCTCTATCATTGTGTTAATAACCATGTCCCCATCTGTCCTCCATATCCATCTGCTGTCTTCTGTCTGACACTGGGCTTGGAAGATCCATAGTGAATGCATAGCCCTTGGTGACTATACTTTTGTTATACTTCAGAAAAGCTGAGTAGATCAAGAACATTATCCTTGATCCATGCATAACAGCTAATTTAGGGGAAGGAGAAGGAGGAGTAGCATTATACAAAGCCACAGGTGCTGGTCACCTGAATGCCACAGTATGGTCCAGGAGAGGCCACCACCTATCTGCTGCTGTTCTGTTTTGAGGAGTGAGCAGGAAATAGAAGATCTTACCCACCCTCCTCCAGCTGAGGGCTGGGCTAAAGAGCCATAACTTGCTGGAAGGCTGTAAGTCCAGTGGATTTCAGGGGCCTTAAAGTCAGCCAAGGGGTACAGTAAAATGGTAAGAAGAGCTGGCCAAAACACATGATTGATGACAAAGAGAATCTTTTGAAGGAAAACAGTGTGGAATCCATGGAGGATTTGCACGTTTTCTCTGAACAAAAGAGGTTTTGACTGATTATTTTTAGGGATCGGTGAGTGTGGAAAAAGCAAGGAACTATGTTCTACCTAAAGGAAGTATGTTCTACCTATAGCAAATATCCTTAGTACCACATATCAGCATGCTGGATTGTTTAGATCCAGGTGTATTTGTTGTGCCCACTTCAGTAATGGTGTATAAGCCTTTAGGTAAATAAAATTTGTAACACCCTAGTACCACAGTTTTAACAACATTTTGCATCGCAGCTCTTTCAGTCTAGCCATAGGACAGAGTGACTTTAGCAAGGCACTGACTGTGAACCATTGGAAACTCTCAGGATGGCACCCTAATTTCCGTGATTCCAAACAAATCATTTTTGTGATTCAAAAAATATGCACCTGAGAAAGGAAAATACTTTTTCTCTCTATGAATTTATTCTGACAAAGTGATCCAGTTGTAATGTTCTCTTACTATTTCTGAAATCTGGAAATGTCCCAAAATACGCAAAGGCAATCACATGAAATACAAAACCCACAGGCACACATTTGTCTTGCTCCATCCATAGGAATCTGTCACTGAACAAAGGAATCGGAAAAAAAAAAAAAACAAAACAAAACAAAAACCACTATGTTGGAAGAAAAAATGTTGATGCAGACACACAAACCAATAAAAGCAAGGAAGTTCTGAATCCAGGTCACTGCGGAGTTCTAAACACAGGCCTATTGTGTTTTGATGCAGCAGTAGCCCATATGGTCTTCCATTAGAGGGTCTCAAAGCAGTGGGCAATGTTAACATACCATATGTGCTGATTGGAACAACTGTCATGATTTATGTTAGCACGTGTAAGGATTTTTTTCCCTTCCCATTTTGTTTCTTATTCTTGTTCTGTTAGTAGAAGCCTAAGAATGGACAACCTTGTCATTACAGGTTTCCAGCATTAATATTAAATTTGCCTCCGAAAAAAAAGGAGCAAAATTATTCTGAGGCCAATAGTGCAGGAATACATGCTTAAAAGTGAGGTCTGTAACTTGGAACTACATGCTTCCACCAAATAAAAGATCCCAGTTTCTACTTTGGCTTCACACTGCTTCTAATCAATTCCCTGCTAGGAAGCAACAAAAAGGCAATGGCCAAAAATGAACCTGATGGAAATCTACCTCTCAAACTCAAGCTTCACAATGCGTGTTTGTTTCTCAATTTCCCCTTTTAAAACAAAGCAACCGAAAAGAAAMTCAAACAAACATTCAAAGTTATATCAGTGAGTAAAAAATCTTGCTTTCGGCAAGCAAGAAACAGTAATGTAGCTAAACAAAAAAAGCCAGCATCATCTCTCATTTCCTCAGGAGTACAAACCAGAGCTATCCATGACTTTGCTACCATGGGTCAGTCCTGTGTATAAAAACTGCCACACAACACCCAACAAACATGCCATTGAGTCCTACAACCTGTTCTGGTGAGTACTGCATAATTCTGGGAAAGAACATAAAAAGGGCAAAACAGCCCAGTAACAGAGGAGCAGATTTCTTTTTCCTTTCCGTGCTGTTACAACTCTACTACTCCACCCCACCAAATGTCTTTGTCAAGTGCAAGAACTGCAAGGTGAGGATGCAGGTCGTTATTTACAGACTAAACCAGCTGAATAATTAATTCAGCTGCAATTGTTGAGTTTCCATATTTATAAAATGTAAAGAAAAAAATGTTTTAGGAGATTTCAACAGCACAAAGACAGGAGGTACTCAATCCCTTATAAAATCTTGGGCAACGGCCAACCAGCCATAGCAATTGCTCTCCTTCAACTCAGTATAATCCTCTGGCTCAATTTTCCCTACACTTTTCCCTGAATCTCAGAGGAAAACTAGGTGCTCCAATATCAGATGGTGTTCTAAGCTGTTGTGTGTACATACATTTCTGAGTACAGGTGTATACGTACTGTGTGTACACACATGCTGACATAATGTATATAAGGTACATATACATGTAGCTTCACAGATTATTTCTTTATCATCAGCACATTTTGCGATTGCCCATACACGATGGAAATTAAATCAGAAATTAAACAAGCTGTTCAGATCTTTTATAGAATTGGATAGCTAAAGCAACAGAAGTCCTTGCCTAAAAGCCAACTGCAAGGAGGGCCCACACAATGAACCCAAGGAAAATCGTGAGGGTTTCTGTTAGAACCAGGTGAAGTGAAGCTGGGCAAAGCAGAACAGACAGCAATCAAAGAAAGAGGATAAAGCCAGAAAAGAACGGGTCACCCAGGAACGTATGCAAGAAGAAGTGTTTAGGGGCAAAGTCAGCCTGGTTACCACAAGCAAAGAAGCAGACTTGCCTCATCCAGTGAAATAACTTCATATGCCTTCCGTGTAAAAAATGTTATTCCACCGAGTAACGCTGAACTTACCAACTACTGATCTTAGCAGAAATATTAATCAGTTGTGTTTTGAAGTTGTTTAAATCTTAACCATATGGTCTTCAAAGTGCCAGATCTCAGGAAGCACAGAGCTCTGTTCTGGGAAAGTGGGAGGACAGGGCCAGACAGGTGCAATGAACTCAACAGAAATAGCGGAGCACGGCTCCATGACTTGTTGAGCAAGTCCTTAATTTGGCTACCAAATACATAGGGTCAGTCCAGCCACAAAATACTTCTTTCACCCATTTTCATATTATGACAGAATGCCTCATAGGGAGGCCTGAATAACTCCATTTTATCGGTTCTTAAAATACAGTGACATGTCATGCGGGAGTTGGCAAACTTGGAAAAGAACAGCAGTAATCAACCTGCAAAAAAAGTCTTTTTTTTTTTTTTCTTTTTTTTTAATCCCTTTTTATTTAATCCTAATCACTCTCTGCTATAGTCAGTCAGTAAACACAGGATTGGAAGATAAATAAATGCACCCTGGCAGTTGCCTCAGCTGCCACTATGGTGCTTTCTGACACATAATTAGAAAACAAATGGCAGATTAGCTTAATAATGTTCATTAGCATCTAATGAAACCGAGAGTGTTTCCTGTTGAAAGCATGTTGGGCTGCTAGTTGAATTTAAGTAAATTCTGTATTTCCACCCTTTAGCTATGAGAAGAAGACTGGGGGATGGGGGAGAGAAAGCGTACAGTTAACCCTTTCTCTCTTGGCCATATTATGAACTGATGTTTTTTCCCAAGTCTTTCTCCTAGTCCTCAGGGAAGGAATGGTTAACAGAAAAGCAGGGCCTCCTTCCAGGCATTGTTGTTCTTCCCCATCCCCTCCCTTCTTTTTTTTCAAATTATCCTAAGTAAGGATTTTAATGATATTCAGAAATCATAGCTGTCTTGCTGAATCGCTGTAGGACTGACCTCCCTTGACAGTTCTTAAATTATTCAGCTATCAAGGGCCTGCTAAACATTAAATTAAGCATCCTCTCTCCCCTGTCCTAAACCATTAAGTTATGCAAATGCACAGATAATGGGGCATATGACAGCTGGAGGCATTAATCAGGCAGCTCTGTCTCTGGGCTGTTGTTATGTAGAAACCGCATCTGCCAACAGACAGAAGAGACACAATTAGATCTCACTTAATGGAATGAGAAGAAACTACTGAGCTCTCTACACTCCTGTTAGGTTGTAGACCTGGGAGGGAATAAGACACTTGGGAAATCTCGCTTGCTCTCTGTTTCTCTTGCTCTCCTTTTTTTTTTAATACCTGTTCTTCCAATTGAAATGAAAAATTACCTGTAATTGTTATCATTTGCAAACAAAGCCTGTCAGAAGACCCACCCGCTGTTTACAATGGATGTTTTTCTTGTTCCCTGCTAAGGTTCTTTGGGGAATTTTCCTTCATTTGTTTTTTTAACTAATGCTCTGACTTTGGAGGGGGGGAGGAAGCAAACAAACACATCTCCCTTTACACCATTGGAATTACTGCTTTAAAAATGAACTTAGATGCTCAATCATAGCGAAGAAGCATATTGCTGAGGCACGAGTTGGTTTGCCATTTGTACATACGTGATGATTTCTTTCCTATTACTTGCTAATTATTGAAGACAAGTGTTTGCACACAGACTCTTCTCTCCTGTCACTTAGCACATTTCTCCCCTCTAATGGCCTCTCCCCTCTAATAGGGGAGTGGGGAGGTGTGGCCAGAAATTGTGGGGTGTTCTATGAATTTCATAAAGATGTTTAGAAAACAGTCTGAATAATTTAGTGCAGCTTACTTCAAGAGTGGCTTTAAAAATCCTTGTTCAAAATTTGGGTGGTGATGGAAGATGGAGGAAAAACACTAAGCTAGGGTAAGTATGCAAATATGAGGCACTGTTTTGGAAAGGAAAGTTTTTCCTATACAAACTGATTTCATGTCCTCTGCTGAAATTTCTGAAAGCCTTCATTAATTAATAAAATATCTGATAGAATTTTCTTATCACAAAGTTCTTCTTTCACCCATGGTAAACATTCCCCTTCTCCCTGGAAGAATACCTACTAAAATGACTTCATTAAATCCTTCAGACAAAATCTTTAATATAGATATTTTCCTGTGGAGAGACTGGGCTTTTCATTCAGATGATGCGTTAACTTCTTTAATAAAAGYAAAGAAAATCAATCTCATCTGATACCAAATTTG
Source organism: Phoebastria nigripes (assembly GCA_035582835.1). Classification (NCBI taxonomy): domain Eukaryota; kingdom Metazoa; phylum Chordata; class Aves; order Procellariiformes; family Diomedeidae; genus Phoebastria; species Phoebastria nigripes. The sequence continues at coordinate 296,861 of JAYKAV010000911.1, read as the reverse complement.
ATTTTTGGAAAGTAGTGACTTTTTTCCTGGGCCTTACGTTAAGATGAAAATGTTTGTGAAGTAGTGGAGCAGATTAGTGAGCATACATCRGTTTGTATACTGCTACTCAAGTAAGCCCAATATGTACTACATGCAGTCAGTAGTACAGATTTTTTTTGCCCAGCTGCCGTGATCAGAACTCCTGCCAAAGGTTTCACAATCCAAACTGACATCTAAACATATTGGTTGAACCTTTAAAATTGATGTTTGCCCTCACACACAAAATAGTCACCACTTCTTTCACCACTGAAAGCCTGAGACCTGATGAGTTTAACTGTCGCCTACAGGTGAGCAAAACTAGAACCCGATCTCTAGGGGAGGAGAACAAATCCCATAGCCCCAAAACAGTAGGTCTTCTTCAGCCATCCACATTGAAAAAAAGGAAGTACTAGGACAAACATCTTAGATGCTCACAGCTGCCAGATTTCCACATTTAGAGGAAGCAGGAATAATAGGAAATACAAGCTGTTTCTATTATTTCTGTCACTGTGCCTGTGACAGGCAGCTGGAGATCCAAGACCTTAAGAAGGTAGATTGTAAAGCAGTATTAAAGGAATGACGTAGGTTTTCTAATGACTTTCAGTTCATTTTGCCTTTCTCTGTTCATATTATCTCAGGTGTACTGGGAATTTGGCCCAATGGGTATACTTCATCCCTATCTCCACCTTTCAGGCAGAGGACAACTTTTTCTATTGGTCCAACAATCTTCAAGGTAGGAAAATGGAAGCCAAGCATAACATAACGCCTCCAAATCTCCTTCATTTCATTTTAATTTTTGACAAACATGATGTTTCAGACACAACTTCAACTGCATGGATTTGGTGATGTGTTTGTTCCCAATGATCATATTGACACAGCTGTAATTTCTCTTGTTTCCAAGGTGCTCCTAGAGCTCTGGAATATGAAGGTCTTCAAAAAACTTCCTGACACCTAAGATCACATGCAAGCTATATACTGCTTTCTTCGTTGTTGAGTTGTTGGATGGCTCCTGATTTGGGTCAACAAATCTTCACTGGCATGTTCTACTTTAAAAACAAGTGATACCTGACTAACATCTTAGCTTGTCTAGAAGTCTAGAAGTCTTATGAGAAGCGGCTGAGGGAACTGGAGTTGTTTAGCCTGGAGAAAAGGAGGCTGAGGGGAGACCTTATCGCTCCCTACAACTACCTGAAAGGAGGTTGTAGCGAGGTGGGTGTCAGTCTCTTCTCCCAGGTAACAAGCGATAGGACAAGAGGAAATGGCTTCAAGTTGCACCAGGGGAGGTTTAGATTGGACGTTAGGAAAAATTTCTTCACCGAAAGTGTTGTCAAGCACTGTAACAGGCTGCCTGGGGAAGTGGTTGAGTCACCATCCCTGGAGGTATTTAAAAGACATCTAGATGACATCTAGCATCCCTAGACCCATGCTTAGGGACATGGTTTAGTGGTGGACTTGGCAGTGTTAGGTTAATGGTTGGACTTGATGATCTTAAAAGTTTTTTCCAACCTAAACAATTCTATGATTCTATGATTGTGGCAAATCAGCAATATATTCTATGTGTATAAATCGCATAAATTCCTGAAACCTGCACTGGAGAGGATGGGACAGATGCAGATAATCAAACCCACTGTTTGTTCCATATTGTATGCTTTGGGCCATTTGACTGCTTTCTAGTGCCAATTCTGAAATTGCACTGACTTTGAAGCAGTCATCCATTAACCGTAAATGCATTTATTTGTCAAGTTCCTCCATGCCAATGCATACTAGGGTTTTATAACCCTTCAGCAGTTTTGCTGTTGCATTTTTCAGGAAAAGCTAAATAGAGCAATCTGACCAATCTGAGTGCTTGTTCTGGTCTAGAACAAGATACACTTGGCACTGTAATTAAATACCTCTATAAAAATGCCTAAATAAGGCATATGTAGAGAGCAATTACAACCATTCGGAAATTTGTCTAAAGTAATCTTGGCCTATGGTACTGCTTACAGTCTGACATGATATTTAAACCACAAACTTATAACAAGGTGTTCCTCTTCTGGTCACCGGTTATATGTTACTTAATATTTTGACCAATATATGTGGGAATAATTTCCTGGGTGAACTCTGTGTAGAAGATAAACTGCTCAAAGATGTATTGGATTCTATTAACAAAGTATTAAGCAGATCAGGAGATAAAATATTTCATGAGGCAAACAACTTTTCATACACACTGGCACCATACAGAAGCTAGAGATCACCGCATACATCTGTGTTTTAAATAAGAAAGTGCATGCACATTATTATTGTTGCTGTTCATAATAGTAATTATCAATGTTAAACAATATAAAATATTAAAAAGGAGTTAAGGTTGTAGCAGCCAAAGACAGACATTCAATAATCACCTTGGTGTTCACTCGTCCCCGACAGAGTTGTAACCATGCAGTGCTCTCAGACTGCTTTAGAAAGGAGTGATAGTCTTATCTTTACAGTCTCTCTTAGGGAAGAGTATGTGTTCAGCAAGACTTCCTTGAGTGAGACTAGACAGTGAAGAGAGTAACGCTGAAATTGTTGACTTGATTTGTGGAACAGCTATCCCAGTCTTGTTCATGAAAGCTTGCCCTCAAAGATGATTTTAAATTGTTTTCTAATGATAAGCACCAGTAGAATAAAGTCTTCTGCCAACATCTGTGAACATTTGGCATTTTTAGTATTCAATATCCAAAAGAAAAGGGTACTGCCATCTTCATATCTATGTGTTTTACACTGCATATGTAGGCACATTTATTTTGAGAAGAATTAAAAACGTAAAATGCTTAAAATCTGCAAGTGCATATAGTTCTTTACTGAGTTTCTAAATTTGAAAACAGAATTTGCAGTATGTTGTTTGCCTTGAATTTGCAAGTGTTTTTTCATATATGCTGAGTGGTGATGTATATCAAGCTAGGACTGAATATGTAGATTACTTGTTGAATGTAACTTCATTATAGAGAACACAATTCCTATTATTCAGTACAGATATACTATTTGTGTTTCCCTATTACAGTGTAATGACTGGAATGTTGGTTATATTTGCCTCTCTTTCAGATACAATTTTTTGCTTATTTATTGCCTGTGGCAGAGTCCAGGTTGTGGTGGTTCTCCGAGATTTAGTGCTTCCTTTCAGAAATTCAAACTTATCTCTAAATAACCTTCTCTCACAGCTTTGCCACTAATTTTCATGACATCAGGACTGGACCCAGTGTAGTAATTTACAACAAAATTACATTGTTTTAGCCTACTAAGGCAGTAAACAACTTCTTTCACTACTGTATGGTAAGAAACAGTCACAAACGTGGAACAGTTAAGGTTTGCTTTGTAATTTATGCCATATGTATCAGCAGAATTACTATTTTAGTCTTCCATGATAATCTTATTTCTGATTCTAGCTGGTTTTATTCACAGGCTCCTAAGCATAACCTGATACTGCGTTCTCTGATGTGTTCCTTGATTGCTTTGACTGATTACCTTCTTCGCTGTTCAGTACAACTTTTTTCTCAAAATATAGGAACTGTCTCTGTGTGTCTACTCATTTCATATGCTTTCAGGCCTGGAACATGATACTTAAGCTCATTTTCTATTGAAGAATGTTTGATAAATGTCAACATTTCATACAGGTTCCTGTCTCTATTAGTAATCACTGGTGTATTTGTTTTTATTGTTCTGAAAGGAAATACACGTTTTTGCCAGTTTTGCTCACATCATCCGTCTGTGGCTGCTATTAGACTTTATTTCATGCTGCCCAGATACTGTATTTTCTTTTCAGGTCTGTTTTTAGCTTGATCTTACAAAAAGTCAGTGGTTGAAATCCTGGTCCCTGAACACTTCTGTCTACATTTTGATGAAAGGTTTTCTCACTGTCACTTACCAGTTCACCTGAATTTACCTTGCCACAGGTCCACTCTGTCTTCACCTTTACACCTTCTGTCAAGGAGCATATTTCCAAAGTGGTAAGGACTTTGTTCACTCTCCTTTGGGCCTCAGCCCTGAGTACCTGAGTACTCGTGTCCCACCTGCTCCCAAATGCATCCAAAGTCCAAGCAGATCCAAAGTTCATTGTCCAACACAAGACAATATCGGACGGTCCCCAGTTCGGACAGGAAGAACAAAATTGTCACTTGTGCCCAGGTCTGTGTACACAGGCGAACAATGCCTACAGGTTTGCCTCAAGACTTTTGCAGTGTGAGTGCTTCCCGGACGCTCACCAGCAGAATTCTCATCACATCAACAGCCGCATCCTTGTCAAACCTGCATCATGCTGTTTCTGACCCTTCTGCTTTCCCCAGTCATCAGTCAACAGAAATTAATGCCAATCCACTGGTCTTCCACATATTGGCAATCCTTCACCAGCCATTCAGATCAAACCCAATAGATCAAGCAAGACCAACCACTACCTGTAATCAGGGAAGAAATTTGGCCCTGTAATCAACAAAGCTTCACCATACCTAATTTCCACAGTGACAACAAGTGAGTTCTTCACATCTACAGAATATCACTACTTTGTGTCTTTTGTACCACTCCTCATGCTGCGCTGCAGTGAGAACTCTTTCCCTGACATCCAGGGCTGCAGGGGATTTTTAAAACAGTCTGCTGGTCTACTTGTGTATGTAAGGATAACTTACGCAAGTGACTTTTTCTAGGATGTGATCCATGTGTCTTTTTGCAGCTGGCGTGTGAATTTATTCAGAAACATTTTCCAGGTCTCCAGGTTTTCTATGAAACTTTTACTTATTTGTTAAACCATCCAGTGGTCATTCACTTCTATTTTCACCTGTCTGATTGATTTTTATAATGCCCCAGGCAACAGCAGATTTCCAGTAAAAGCAAACAGGGTCACACCATTTATTTCACTCACTTCCTCAAGACCACTTACTGGTTTCCTTCCTTAGATTGTTTTATTTCTGATCATATTAGAGGTTGGGATTTTTCCCCCTTTTTTTTAGCCTGTGTTCTCTAATCACAGCAATCTATATATCTATGTATTATAAATATACAGAGAGAGATAGAAGATATTCATACAATAAGATAATATATATGAGATAAAATATATCTTACTTATATTTTGGATATCATATATATACTTACATTATGTATATAAGATACATTTTATACCTTAGGACCCAAGATAATTATAGATATCAGCACTTTTTGCGTGGAGAGAAGTTGAACTCTAAGCCCTCAGGCCTCCCTAAGTCCTGAGGCATACTGAAAATGATAATAACCCATGGTTTGTTTTGCCATATTACTTAATTAATCCAGCTGCTCTAGAATTGCATTCTTCTTTTACTGGATATTAAACCAACTTGTCAATCGTAATTGCAGAGCTCCTTTTTCCCTTTTTATCTTGTTCAGGCCAGTTCTACTGAGTCTATTTTTTCCTTGTAGTCTACCTCTTTATTTCAGTCATTTTTAGTCTAAAGGAAATGCGTGGTAAAAAGGGTTGAAATAAAAAAATTGGCTAGTAAGTTTATGAAATAATAATTGTAGTTCATACAGAAAATTAATATTTCAAAATATTTTAATTATAAATATTGTAAAAGTTATATCTGTAGAAGTGTAATAAAAGTTGTCCACTTACACAATAGTGTAAGTAGTAGTATTGGCAGCTGTGTTATATGGATAATTCTAACACATCAGTAATAAATAACATCAAGTTTTAAATAAATTCCCACTCTGTTGTGTCAAAGATGTGTCAATCTGTTAAAATGGGCTCACAGTGCAACTCTGCCACGTGCCCAGGAAAATGAGTACTTCTGAAGAATATCAGGTAACATTCAGTACCTGCAAAATTGCTTCTTTCTCTGTGCACAAGCACACAAAGCTCCTTTTTTAAAAAGTAGGTGCATAGCTTTCTTGTCTTCATTTAATTTTGCCTTCCCTCTTCTATTGACACTGAACAGGAAAATATATGCAGAAGATGATACAAAGAAAACATGAGCAATGTAATAACAAAATAAGATAAATGAATAATGAAATTTCTCCCTCAGCACTTAAACCACAGGGAGAAGAACTATCTGACTCTGATATTCCTGCCCTTCCGAGAGACATGACCTTTCTGTCATCATTCATGTTGTTTTGCCCACCAAATAATCCAGAATTGAGGGCTGTGAGCAGCTCACTTACAGTCCACAGAAGTTCAGCCTTTATCATAACTGGGAGTGAGATCAGGCCCAAAGGAACAAGCAGACCTATAGCCACACAGTTTTGCCAGCTAGAGACCATGAATGAGCCCCAGCTTTTCCTGTCGTTTTTCCAGAACAGTCCCCATTTTCATGTCTGCTGGAAGGATGTGGTCCTCACATGTCTTTTCTCTTTAAGTCTATATCTGTCTGAAGTTTTACACCAGTAAATTTTTGTTCATTTCCCAGGGAGCGGAAACCTGAAAACTACTGAATCAATGCTAACACATGTGATCTGCTCTTCTTCTTTATCTCTCTGTGCATTTGTTTTTATTATATTCTCAAGTGTATTTAGTGTTGCAGTCTCTGTGTGGAGTATTATATTTTTTAAATAATGCAATATTGCTGACAGGGTTTGCATGATGGAATCATTGATATTGATGTGACAGCCTTGATGTCTCTCTGCTTATTATTATGAAGTATGTCTGCTGTGATGCAGAAAGCAGTATTCTTGATCCCCTCTTCACTCTACATGATTAGTTGTGCTGCCCTAAAACAAAATCTTAATTCACTCTGAATAGTGACAGTGATCTTGACAATCATTAACACTCATCCTCAGCGTGAAATCCATTCACAGACTTTTCCTTTCATTCCCATTTTTATGAGGCAATAATCCGGTCCAGGTGGATACCTCCAGCACACACTCGAATCATCCGTCACCCAGACGAACTGCAGGCAGCCAGGGTAACCCAGCAGCGCAGAGTGAGCGTGCCTCCACGAGGCACCAGGGGATACTGGTAGGGATGAGAAACAGAGACTTAAGCATCAGTAAAAGGAGAGAGCACTGAAAACTGAAGTGCTAGCGTTATCCAAAGTGAGTTTTCTTAACATTTCTCAGGCGCTGTCTCTCAGCTACAGCTCAGAGCTGTCGCATCCAGTGAGAGAAATTTCCTTCTGGCTCAGGCCAGAGCCTCTGGGAGTAGTACAGTTGTCTTTCGGGAGCCGTTCTGATCCTGATCCCTGTGAAACAGCCCTCCTACCCAGGAAAGAGCATGAGAAGGCAGCGGATGCTAACCAGGAGAGGAGTGACAGGTACTAGACTAATAGCCCAGAGTAAAAGGTTCTGCATCCTCTTATCCGTCTTCTGAGCCACCTAGTCCCACCATCTCCTCTAACAGCACCAGTCTTCATTTAATACTTTCACTTCTGCCATGTCAGCCTTTGAATGCTATTCATTTCCTTAGGTGTGAAAATAGGATGAAATTCTTAAGAGACTTATGCAGCTGGAATCCCCATGACTGTCTTGACAACTGCTTGAAGAACAAACTGAAAGAGTCTGAGGCTGTCCTTGCCATTTCCAAAGATGATGAACTATGCCATACACACAGTTCCTGCACAAGAAGTTATAATAAATCAGGCTAGTAGCCTCATGTCTGAAGAAGACTGTCTCAGCCTGAGAGTGCAAATATCATTTCAATGCCAAGTTTTTAAGCTATGTTTCAAAGTTACTGCCGGTGAATAAGCTGCTGCACTCCATTCCCAGCCTCCCCGTTCAAAAAATAAATTACAAATGCATGTACTTAACTGAGTTTTAGAACAAATTAAAACAAGTTTAGAGGCAGAATTTTCTTTTCAACCTGAAAGAAGGATCTCCTTCCACTCTGCAGACCTCTAAGGCACATCATACACCCAGAACGCAGAACCTAAAAACGAACCTCCGTGCATTCCTCTTCCATTCTCTGACAAGTTCATGCTCCTGAAACAAATCTAGCCTGTTTTAGTAAAACCTTCTTTTCTGCTTCAGGGCTATGGAATTAGTGGCCACAGAAACACACAGCTAGGAAGGAAGGCCACGTCGTAATAATTAGGAGACTTGCAGTGAAAAGCCTACCAACAGCCACTAGCTGTGTCTAAAATTACATTTTCTTAAAATTTCCCACTGGTGCAGTGGTCTTCTTGTAGCTCTGCCTGCTTGTCAATGGCTAGGTTTTTTGAGCCGCTCAGAACCACCCAGCTGACTAAAACTCCAGTGGCTTGTGCTGTGCCAACCACTACTACCAGCAAAGACCTATTGCAGAGCTGGCATGGCAGTCACATCATTCTAGAAAAGGGACAGTAGAGAGCAGAACACTGCCTCTGCCACACAGCACAGGTGGCTCTTCCCAGACTCCCTGAGAGCTCCTTTTGGCACCTATTTTAAAGCTCTGGCTATGCACTGTTCCAGCAACAATAGTTACTAAATAGCTCAATGGACCCACCTGGTTTGTGCCTATCAATTTACAATCAAAATTATTCTTATTTAAGGAACAATTCCTGATGCTGCTAGAATACAAAGAGTTTCTCTACACCAGAAGAAATTACTTTTAGGTTGGTTTGCTGATCTAAAAGTCACACAGATGCTGCCTACGTGTGACTTATGCCTAAACCCATACTTCCATTAAACATCTGGTTTGCATGTTCTTTTTAATAGCATGGAAGTTAGCCATGTTTCGTGAGGTTTTAAATGTCCAATATGGTATTCCTTTATTTTATTTCCATATATTTCTTGTTACTATGAATTACATGTGGAAGTAAGACAGGTTTTTGATGCAGTTTGGAAATGATGTTTACTTAGTTACAATTCATAACAACATGAAGAAGGCTGGGTCTGAGAGAAGGATATGAAACCATCTACTTCTAGATATCAATCCAAAATTGGATTGATATCTAGAGTACAGAGTAGTACTGACCAATTTACTCAACTCATCATCCCCTGACCTTAATTGCACTTTGAAGTATTGATTCCTAATCACATGGAATGACTTTTGCACATTTTTAGTCTACCAAAAGCTAAGGATTAATTTGTATTTTCATTTTAAAATGTTGTAAGCAGGTATAAAATACAAAAGCAGTGTTACCGTGACAGGGTAGCCCACTTGGTAAAACCCGCATGCCTAACTACTCCTACTGTTCAGAAGTTCATCCGCATTATCACTTTGTTGCCTTATCGTATCCAGCTCTTTTCCACCATCTTTAAGTCAGACAGCATGCATTTTTAGAAGGTTTTATTTTCTTTACTGTATGGTTGCTACACGAAGTTCATCCTCCAGCTCTTTGATGGCCAGCATAAGCAGCCTCAGTTCACCTCTCAGCAAGCAGGAAACCATATCAGCAATCAGAAAAATGAGCAGATTTTCAATCTCAGCAGACAGACCCCAAGTGTATACGGAAAATGAATTCTGCAAAGGCTTCTTCAGAGCTATGGTTGACTCACATTGGCAAGGCCAAGCACATTGCTGTACTTATGCTATAGAGAAAGAGGGCTTCAGTCTCTCAGCTACCAACCAGCCAGCAGGTTTTCCCAGCTCTGCTTTCACTGCAAACTACAAAAGACTGTAAAGATGGTGCAATCATGGTATGATAATTTTTTATGCCAAGAAATTTTGGAAGAAAACAGTTTTAAAAATCAATCTCTATCATGTCTGTTTGCTAAGAGTTCTCAAACAAGAGAAAGCACTGCAAAACACTATAAGCACGTGCCAAATGGTCTTATATTTAAAAAACAAGTGAATTAAAAATAAGTGCATCTTACTCCAAACATCAGTGGTGCAATCTGCAGTAAGAGACAACATAACTTTCGTATGATTGAATGTAATTTTTCTACTGGCAAAAATACCTCAATGATGTCAGCTATAGGCCCAGGCAGCAAGGGAAGACTGTCCATGATACCACTTCCAGAAATAGGTTAAGAAATTATTGCAATAGCAGCAATAAGTAAAGGAAAAACGGGGAACTGTTTCTCGCTGAGTAATATCAGGTGGCAATTTAGAAAGCAATATGGCATGTGATAAATATATCATTTTTAATCATACATAATAGTTGTAAATCACCAGCTGTATTCGTTCTAAGAATGTCTTTTCTGAAGCTTAGTTCTTAAACAGTTCTAGTGGGGGAAGAAAAAACACATCTGATCTCTGCTTCTAACTCTGTCATATTAACCAAGTCTTTGTCTCCCTCCTGTGTTCACAGCCCATAGTTAACATGAATTTGAGAGAACCGTGAATGAAGATCTCTTTCAAATATTTACAGGCACTGCTTTAAACTCTTTTTTTCAAGTCATATGCAAAGCAACATGAATATTTCTCAGATAAAGTAGATGCTTCCTAGATAAAGGGTAGTTCACATCTGATAAAAACAGGTCAGAAAAAATTGCAAACTCGACTGAAAAAAATCAATGCAGTCCCTTTGTGATTCATGATCGATTTTTTTCCCCTGCTAAAATACTGCATCTAACATTTCTTGGTAACCTGCAATACAGTATTTTGCAAAAACTTATCCAAGACCTCTAAACCTTTCTTTTAACTGCCAGACTGCTGAATTTACATGATCTCATCAAGCAATGACTTTCAAAAGCATTAACCTCAGAAGGGGGAGAAATGATTAATGCACAGAAGAAACATACCATTAAATCTTAAACTAATCAATTATTAAATTCTGCAATATCTTAGTAAAGTTGCCTGTTTTTATTTCCAAAGGGAATATACGGAGCAAAGGTGGATATATCATACATTTTTGATGCACATACACATCTATGCCTCAACTCATTAAGTAGTGTGAGACTCCTTTAAAGGAAAGATATTAGTACATGGGAAAGACCCTTAAACATGTCATATAAAATCTACCCTTTTATTCTTCATTTGTTTTCCTTTTTCTCATATTTGCAATGGCCAAGACAACTGTCTTTGTGAAACACCAGGTATCATCTGGTTTGTTGCTGTATTTTTACGTTTTCTAACGCTGAATGTGTTCCCCTTTTTGAGGGAATCTGTAGAGCAGAGCCTTTCTCTTTCTCTGTAAGGGAACAAATTTCCTGTTTAAATCAAGCCACATTCCTTGGAAGACACAGCACCTGACACATAAACATTTGAACCTCCAGGATAGGAGAAAAAGTGTTTCCAAAGAATATACATGTACAAACATAAGAGTTTTGTATGAACTCCTAAAAATTTGTAGAAGAATGTTCCCAATATTTTCACAAAAAATATGACACACACGGACAGCTACTACACATTCATTTGGGGGGGGNGGGGGGTGGGGAAGCAATAGCCATCATTTTAATCAAATGGAAGTCTGGAATAAACCCACAACATTTCAGCTGTTGAGTTACATGTCTCTTACTTGCTATAAGCCCATCCCATCAACCACGGCTTGTAACCTTCCATTTCTCTCTGCTGCCAGCTATCTGTACCTTTCCCAAAGGAGAATGAAGACCTTAGGCCAAATCCTTTTCTCATATATGCTTTAGACACATACACCTGAAAGTTGGGCCTGGTAGATTCCTTTCAATAAACTGAGGTAGATGATCCAATCCTAGCAGTATTTAAAGCATAAAAAAATACCTTTTTTTAATGAAAAGAATCTCTTCTGTAGCCTCTTTGTAGAGCTTGGATATATTTGCTATCATTTCTTTTCCCATTTCCTGCGTCCCCAAAAGGTCACAAGAATCTTCCAGGTAATTCTTGCTTTGGTTTCGTAAAATAAGTAGGAATTGAACAACAAGATCTTTAGGCAAAGAATCTTTTAATTTAGCCAGCAGTCTGCAAATAATTTGATATTACATAGCCAATAATTATCTAAAACAATCTACACACTCCAACTATTATTGTGAATGACTTGGAGGACATTAAATCATTATAAACCTTTTGAGGATTGTACCCTAAAATGCTACCTGATGCTTATGTTTTTGACCCAATGGAGGGGTCAAAATTTTTCTTCTTTTTCTAACTCTCAGTTGCTCTAATAGAAAATATTAGCAGTTCTCAAACCATTCCATGCATTCAGTTACAGGAATTCTGTCTTATTCAGCAGTCTGTGATCTGATTTTCCATAAACCTCTACCTCCATTGACTTCAGCAGGATGGCACACAGCTCTCTGAAGTTGTAACCCATCACCCTGTTATGTTCTCACTATTCCTATTTAAAGGAGAAATGAAATAGTGTTGTCAGTTTTACGGCTTTGAAAATCCCTCCAACTGGGGGATGGAGAGAACATTAAAGTATTCCTTATAATAACCTTTTCTTGCCTAGCTGAAGAGAAAGGCAGTATAGTAGAGCTAGAATGAAGTTGCTTCACAGAGCTTCTTCAGCAGTTACCCTCTTTGTCATAACTGCATTTGAATATTTTCTGTCTCCCCAACTCTGCTTTCCTCCTTCTACATCTTCTTTTATTCAGACAGCAAATGCAAATTAAAAAAAAAAAAAAAAAAAAGATGTAAGCAGGATTTGTAACCCATCCTGAGGGTGTTGAATGATAGGCAGGTCACAAGAAGACAGATACTGATGGGGTGATTTGTCTGTGGGATGAGGAAGAGCTCCCACACTTCTGTCACATACTCTTTCTAGTGCAATGTGATAGAATGATCTTGGGCCAAAATGTAGAGTCAAGTCAAATTCTCTTCAACCTTCAGTGAGGATTTTGCTTAAGTGTTGAAGTACTTAGCCCACAACACAATAGTCTCCAGTAGGAACATTACTGAAAATTAGTTTTGAAATGGCAGTAATATTGGTGCTTTGTTTGGCATTAGATGCTGCATGAATTCAGCTGCAGTTAGACAAGCCAAGCTTTCAATTACTGCAGACACCATAGTGGAAAGAGGACCAGCATGTGGGCAGTAATTTTCATTGTTTGTTTTACTCCTGTATCCTTTGATAGCCAGCTGGTGATGGATGGGAAGCAGTGGAATGATGCAGCCTCCCTCTTCTGAAAGCTGTTTTGTACAGCAATCCAGATACTAATAAAACCCTGTGAAATACCACATTTTTACGAACTGCTAAAGTGATATGACTGTTATATGCTGATAATGATAAATTGAAGGAGTAATTGGCAATAATTTATTACCCTTTTCCTTGAAAGAAAATTACTCATATGGCTAAATGCTACCAGTATATTATGAAAATGAAGTCATTCTCTTCCCAGGCCATTCTTCTTACAGCTAGAAGCCATGTCTGCTATTTTTGCATCTTTCACTGCTGTCCAATTCTGAACTCCATGCAAAAAGGACCGCTCTTTCTCTTCTTTTTGTGGCACACAGAGTGCTATGATCCAGACAAGGATCATAAGATAAATCTTCTGACAGACATAATAGCACCAAAATATTTTTGCAACCTAAGGAGATTGAAAGGAAATATTTCTTTATATAGTGTATAATGATAACAGTATAATTTCCTGAACAGGTCACTGATCCAAGATAGTAATGCAACAAATATCTTACTGAGAAAAAAAAAAATCTAAATTAATTAAAGAGGTAGGATGAGAGAGTTAGCTGAATAATTAAAAAGTCATCCTTAGTTAGACGAAGCAAGATTAGCATGAAGATAACACCTTTAGCTCTGATCTCTGAAAACACATCAAAGATTACCTGTTTGGGATGAGAATGAGAAGGAAATTCATTAGATCACTAGTCATCCAGTGGAACCATTCACCCCCACAAAATTTGGCTTCTGTCAAGTTTGTGATTGCAGAGGTGTAATAAATACACAAATAGCACGGAATATCCTTCAAAGAGCCAAAAGGAAGGTTTTGATGGCCACGTGTCTATTGACAGTGGCATGAGCTCCTGAGCATTCTTTTTTATAGGAAATGTTTAATTGCTCTTTATTGAGCAGAACATTTCCTTCTGCTTGTAAAAGAAATTATTGCTTCTCCCCTCTGGTTCAGTCAGAGGAAGTTAATAGTCCCAGTTTCCTCTGGCAGCAGAGACAGTTAATGACGGGGAGACTATCATAAACAGGGTTTATTGCCCAAAATACAATCCAGTTCCTAACCAGCCTTCTCTGTTCAGATTGCCCTCCTGACATTTTGGTGATTTTCTGACTTATTTTCCCGTTCACAAAGACAGTTCTCTGATATTTAACAATTTAACATGGGGTTTTTTTGTAGTATTCACAATATATTGCTGCAAATTCTTAAGTGCATTGTGTTATGTGTATATATTGACTTCATGACAGCCAAAGTGCTTCTCAGTAAAGGTGATTCTTCGGTGTGCAGCAAAACCTATGTTCACATACTCAAAATAAACTAGTTCCTTCTCTGCCCTCGTGTTGTTCCTCTCACTGTAATGTCTAAGTGCTATTATTAAGGTATATGTATAAAAAATATAATTCTATATGCACATACTTGCAAATTTTTTAAGGTAAAAGAGATGAATACCATTCTGTATATGTAATAATCATTCTTTCTATGACATCATAAGTGCATATAGAGATTTGCTATAAAAAGACTAAAATCCCTGCTTTGTAGTGCTAACAAAGCATTCTAACATAATGACCAGGTGTAGCTGGTATTATGGTTGGAACACACCATAGAATGAGGAGACTTAAAGAAGGTTTAAGATGGATTTTCTCTAATTATTTAGCACTTTAGAAATAAAAGAAGTGTTATACAAAACAAAAAGTAAAAATTGTGTTTCTTTGAAGGAGAGATTCAGGAAGGGAGATTTTGGGACTACATACTTGAGAACTTCTTTGCTGTTACACTTCATAGTTAGGTTCCAGATTTTCTAAATAGGTAGATATGAAGCAGACACTAACTCAGAGTGAAATACAGCAGCAAGAAATGTAAAAGCCAATTTCTTACCAGGACAAGGAAATCAATAGAAACACTATATAAATTCAACCAGTATGTTATATTGTCATAGATGGTCAGCAGTAACAAAATTCTACCAAGATCACAGGTTTGAAATGTGACCAAGTCTCACCATGAATTCCAAATGCCATTATTGCCTTTGTATTCAACAAGTCTCCAAAATTTTGCATCATTTTAAAAAGCCAGGATACGCAGAAAATTATCTCAAATTCATTCGAAGTGGGAGAAAACAGTGATTCTTTTCAAATGTACCACCCACTCCCTAAGCCTCTCTAGCATCTGAATACTTCTAGTTCTGTCAAGCCGCTTCCCTGATGCTGTAGTCAATAGTTCAGACTGGTGATCTTTTAAATTTTAGAGTATTGTATAAGCATGACTATTGCAATTCTGAAAACATTTACTATACCTGCATTATGATTTTTACATTTCATGTTGATATTTTTATACTCTAAATATAAATACCTAGAGTTATATTGTGTCTTTTAATTGCTCCTTGAACATAATGAAGCTTCTAAAAAGCATTTGAAGGAATAAATAAAAATATTTGGTGTGGAGATGATAACCATAACCAAACCAGAGGTTAAGGAGTCATATAAGAGTGTACATACACACAAGTATCCATGTCTTTATAAGAGGTGTTGCAACAGGCACAATAAAAACATTGTGAACCATCAGGATGATTTATTGGAATGATTAATTAATATTTATAGAGCTCTTCAATATCATTGGCTACAGCATGCTGCAGAAATGAATTAGAAATCGACAGCAGCAGGTGACAGAGGGCTGAATAACCAGGGGATAAAAGATGAGTCTTCCAATGGTTGCTTATTTTTAGCTATTATGATGAGTAGAGTTGTTAAAAATAAATATAGTATTTCTAAAAGGCATAGAGTGCTTTGAAGTACAGAATTTTGTTTAAGTTCAGTTTCAGGCTTGCTTTATTCTTTCCTTACCGTGTCAGTATTCTCTTTGGCTCAGAAACTCATTTCTTAAAGGGTGAGATACAGAATAATAATGCAAAAGACCACAGCTGGTGACAAATCCCTTCTTAACATTTTTATTTCATGTTATTAATGTGATATACAACAGGTGATTTCCCGAATCCAGTACCACACTGTTTAGGGACCATAGTACACGCACAGATTCTCCAGAAGAGCTGCCCCACTCCCCAATTTCTGCCTGGGAATTGGAGGCCCTTCCACACCATCAGCAACAGCCACACCCCAAACACCCTACAACAGTTACATYAATCCGTGAGAGAAAAAGCACTTCAAATTAGCCCTGCTGAGCACCACTTTCAAGGGAGCTCTCCGGCTAATAAAAGCCATCAGACATGAAATTTGTGGCTCTGTGTCTTCAGCAATCAAGTGCTATCATTTCACATTGACAGCAGAGAAAGGGATTAGTAGCCTCTTCAAAGAAAATCAAACAGACATCCCTTGAGTAGTACATGGAAGTAAAATTGAGGGCTGGGCTGTTGTCTGCAGTAGTTGCTTATTTCAACCATCCCAGTAGTGGGAGAGAAAAAAGGGACTCTGAGCCCAAACCAGAGCCTTATAACAGCAACAGAGCAGCTGCTTCAGCATTCCTACTCCACCATGTCATTTTAAGACCTTCAGTCTTTATTTCAACTTGACTAAATCCTGAGTGCCTTCTCCAAGTGACAGTGAAAGCCACAGCTTCCATCATTTATTCAGAAGCCAAGGAGTACCAGCCATCGTAAAAGCAAATAAAAGATGAGTCCTTGTGTCCTACAAAGCTTACACGGAGAGACAGACATAACTGAGGAGTAAAACGAGGGATCTGTTCATAGAATAGAGAATCTAGGCTAAAATGGCAAGGTTATGTTCCCTGTGCTGATTGTATGTACACCTCATGGCTTTGAAGGTGACTCCGGCCTTGCACCAGATGCTCCCTGTCAACCTGAGCTCCACCTCAGTTCACTTTCACAGTTCCTCTTGGCACTAAGCCCAGTGCCAACAAGTAAAGTTCCTAACTCCATTCTGCTCTTTGGCTAATTATTACGCTTTTTCTGGGCAATACATCTATATTAAACATCACTAGCAATGAAGGTCTTGTATTTGGATTACAGGTAGACGATAGGATGACTTGGAAATCAGAGCCTAACATGCAACAAAGTGGGGACCTGCACAGCAGCCCTGAGGACAAAACTGCACCCCAATTTTTCATATCCCACTGTTGGAGCATAACGCTCACTCATTCAGCCCCATCTTATGCCTCCCCCACTCCTGAAAAAATACACTGGCGCTCCATGCACCTGCAATGCAGGCGTCTGATAATTCTCTCATGGCGCAAGCCTGTGAAACAGAAGGACAACCTGAGGTTGGGGGGCTCGCCTCTGCTTAAGGGGAGACATCCCCTGGAGCAGCCCAGTGCCTCGCTACCTGCTCTGGCACCTGAGCTACCTACTCTGGTCTGGGACCCGACAGACGGGCATTATGGTAAACTCAGTAGTCTGTAGCTCCGTTCATAGGTCTTAGAAAGGCAGACTATATGCCAAAAGCCCTACTTTGTACAGTTACTTTACACATACTTGTTAATGAGACCTTTATTTTTTTAAGTGAAACAAGTTCAAAACAGGTTAATCTAACCCCTCAGCCTCATAGGTACCATGTGTTGGATGAGGAGATAACTGGTTTTGAGTTCCAAGAGCCAGATAAATTCAATTTATATCCTCTTATTCCCAAACCAAAAGGAGGTGTACAGTTTAAAAAATAAGATATTACAAAGTATGCTTTAATGGGCCATTAACAGAGGCATAGTATAACTGTGTGGCAGACAGCCTTTACTTTCTATCACTAAACACTGCATTAATGACCAATTAAAGAATCCCCTGAACTAGCTCGTTTGCTGATAGAGTTAAGCTTTTAAACCATATTTTAGAAAGCTAAGTTGTTATCTTGCAGCATATTGGAGAATACTGTGCAGCAGAAAAAGCCATGCCAGTAGTAATAATAAGACAGTAAAGTCCACAGCCATTCACTCAGTTACACTTCAAGCAGTACTCAACACCACCTCAGGAAAATCAGATCTGGAGAATTAAACGCTCCCCTTACAGCAAGTGATAGAAACAGTGCAGCTGTGGGTAACAGGGGCACCACAGTGCAGGCTGCTGGGGGGGCTATCTGTTAAAAGGAAGGGAATGAAATAACTTTCAGTATTTAAAAAAAAAAAAAAAAAAGGCAATAGAAGACACTACCTGTTCCAAAGCCTTGCTTCACTGATTACGGGTATCACTTACACCAATGCCCATATGCTTAGTCTCAGGAGTTTGGGTGATTACAGGGTATATTGTCAATTATTGCCCAGGTGGAAGGGCACAAGATGGGCATCACAGTTTAGACGTAGGACACAGAGACTCATCCACCTCTCCACAAAACAATGGCAGCCTCAGCCATAAAAGGCCCTCAGCTGGCAAGCTGAGCTATCTGCCCTTTGGCCCCAAGCAGGTTACCCCTAACTGTCACAGATTAAGAAAGAAAGAGGAAAGCAAAAGGAAAAATGCATTCGTCAGTCACTTTTAAAAGGAAAAGAATAATCAGGTCATTTGCTCCGCACCTCTTGCCAAAAGTCCCACCACTAAAGCTGTGGGGCTACAGACTTCTGCAGACCAGGTTTCTCACAGGAGGGCCCTCAGCCTACTGCTACGTGAGCCCGGGGGGGGTGGTGGGAAGCACCCGGCTGGATCCTATCTTGTTCTCACAGTGACCTCTTGACTGATGGGAGACATCTGCCATCTTAATGCAGCTCTGCAAAGAAAGATACTTAAATTTTCATCCTTTAACGCAGAGCCTCGCCATCTCAGCCTGCTCCTCAGCATTCAGCTTGTAAGCACCTGGCCCACCGGTCAGCAGCAGCAATGGCATTTGTTGACATTGGTGCCCAAGCCCTGACTTCTCACCCACCCCACTCGTCCCTTCTCCTTTGCGCTTCTCTGTCAGTCTCCATGTTGCCACACCGCAGTCACCTAGCCTTCGATCTCCCACACCATTTTGATCTATCTCCCTGCAAAGGGCAGACTCTCTGGGGACCTAAGCCACCAAAACCAACTGCCTACTAAACATGTGCGTGTGTGATCTCTGAAAGATTTATAGCATGGCCAAGTTCAGGTACAGAGCTCAAGCACTTCATTGCTAGGACTCTTCAAACTCCTGCTCCAGAATATGGGAACTCGCTAGTTAAGTAACTCTGGACATCTCCTTTTCCTCGTTGCCAACAGATCTACCTTCTTTCTGGAACTCAAGCTTTCTGACAGCTGAACTATTTCCCCGGATTTTTTTTCCTGGAAGATCAGCTTGAAGCAGTTATTTAGGAAGGAAAATGCCTACCTACAAATTTTAGCAAAAGTACAAGCTAGTTAGTGAACATGGGCTCTTAAAATAGGAAGTTTCAGGCAAGCTTGGTGCTGGTCCTGTAACCATTTCAGTTGTAATCACCACTGTTTTGTGGGGTGGTGGAAATTACTTCAGAGGAGCTTTAAAAATGTGTTTCCCTGTGAATCGTTTCATTGTTTAGCAGTGGATAGATACATGGAAAGTAGAACAATCCCATCCATGGGACGTTTTCTCTACAAGGATCACTTTCCGAGTGGGTTACAAAAGCAGACACCCACTACTGGAATCAGCAGTTTGCCTGTGCTCTTCATAGCAAAGGGAGTTTGTGTGGCCACTAAACGACATTGCAGATGGGGTACATCTGCCCCATGATGCATGGTGCTCTCCCCACCAGGGCCTGAGTGTCTGCATTTTGTAACATGCCCAATCTCAGCCAACTAAAAGGCAATGATTGAAAAGACAGACACTTTATTCTTGTGTCCCCTTTGTCTCTGCTATTATTCTCAGCTCTGTCTCTGACTCCCTGAACTTCCCTTGCCCAGAATATTGCCTCAGTGTGAATCCAAACCACCTCTGTCTTCAGTATCTCTTACTGAATAGTATTTTTGTAATAGGATGATAAACCAGTGCATCATATTTTGTTATAAGCAGCGCAGCTGGCATTTATAGTGTGTTTCATATGAATTGTCCCTCAACTAATGGAAATGACTTTTTCTTCTCCTTTACACTAGTATGGGGGACATACCAGGTGACCAGCCAAGTTCTGAGTTGCTCTCCTTTCATTAATCCTTATGTATCCCACTGTATAGACAAAACAGTGGCACCAGCAGCGTTAAGAGCAGCTGCACAGTTTCTGGGACCATTGTCATCTCTGTGATGAACTGTAGAGTATCCTGCAATATACTGTAACTGATAGCATATCACCTTCAATCAGCTAACCTGGCTGACAGAAGGTTTGAATGGGGAAAGAGATTCAGGAAGTGCCATGACTCAGAATATGCCTGGAATAGTACATAACGAGGCCCACTGCCAACGAGGTCTCTGGCTTAACTACCGTAACTTTACATCTTGTTGCTGTAACTAACAATCTGACATTGGTTCTCCTTAATAGCAGTATAAAACAGGAGTAATCCCAATCATTTAAATGCACAGCAGTAATGGAATGAGGGTCATAAAATCCCCTTTTAGCCTACATTTTTAACAGTAATTATATTATTTTCAGAGAATAGTCACTACTTTCTAGAACTGAGCTTTTAACACTATTGCAAGATTTTAATCTAGGGACTGGAATTTTTGAGACTTCATTTTAGACTACAGAATACCCCTTACAGGTAAAAGAAGAAAATCATAAGGTAAGCATCACTTTAAGAATAAACTCGAAGCAGCCCCCACACCCAGGAGCCTGGGACATTTCATCCCATAAACTGCCTTAGATCACAGGTTTTTCAGGTGGGGTCCGTGATGTATATAATCTATAAAGCAGCCTAAAGATACTCTGAACACAGTCAGTCAGACATGTAACAGCCTATTCACCRCTCTTTAAATCCTTAAATGAAATAAATTTCTCTTTCACAGTTCCATGCTGCAGTATCAGGAACTCACGATTTCTCAGAGATGTACTGCAACTTGTCCCCGATTGCCTGTGGGGACTGGAAGCTTTCCCATTTGTGAGCCAGAATGGTAAGCTGAGGCAGGAGATTTAGGCCTTGCAAGTCACATCAGAGCTGTGGCCATCTCTGATGATGCCCTGGTTCAAGTAAAATACTGCTCATCTGGCTTTTCAACCTTGTGCAACTTATAACCTGTTTGTTTTGTGTTCTTGGATCTCATCTCTACACGGAGCTGAATCATGCTAATCTACTTACAGTCCGCAGAATAGACTTCTTCCTGACCTGAACTACAATTTGCCCTGTGAAGTACAACTTTGTTAAGCCTTGTAACATGCTAATGCATTCACTGACCTTCTATGATCTTTGCCTGGAGTTGAACTTTCCAGATTTACTCACACCTAAGCATTGATCATTTGCTTTTACACTGAATAAGGCCCTGTCCCAGTATCTTTTGCACACACTGGCGCACAGAGCGCTAGCAAGTGCTGTGAGACGCTTCAGGACAGAGTGAGGAGAAGCGTGATACTGTGAACTGCTGATCCCCTTCTGCCCTTGTCGCTCTTTCCCATCAGTATCTCCTGAGACGCAGGGAACTTCCCAGCCTTTCACATTTTCTAAATGGCTAGGCTGTTTGTTTGGCTTAATCTGAAATAAAAGACATCTGACTGAAATACAAGGTTATTCTTTGTGTATAAAAGACATAACAAGGAGCCTTTCACATTCTCTGGGGGTTAACACAGAGGATAATGGGTATCAGCACTCTAGATTGTATATGCTCTTTTAGGAGCATCTTCCTCTGTGAACATAGTTTTATTATTCTACAAAGACATATACTTCCCCTCTACTTCTGACTCGGCCTTATTCCAGAACTAAACTTCTTAACAAGATGCCTTTGTGCAAAATGTCCTCCCTTTCACAGAGACAAAGTGTGTACTGCTTCATATCGCATCCCCAGATATCTGATCCTTTAAGTAAATTCCTCAGTGCCTTTCATTCTGCATGATCATTCTTAAAAAAATAAGCTCCACATTTTTTACAATCAGGAATGAGAATCTTAAATTAAATAAATTGTCTAAATAAACACAATTTTTATGAAAGTGAGAACTGGAAGCAAATATACTGGGCCCAGCAGTCTTCTGATGCTGTTCATTTTGCTCCAGTAAGGATTTAGCAATACTCAGCAGCATTTTGGCTCAATATTTGCAGGTGTTATTTCAGTATTGTTGAGCCAAGGCTATTCTGATCTGTGAACTGCGCCTGTTACTCATTTATCCCCTTCTCAGCATGGATTGTCTATTCTAATATTCTACTATTTTGTAATGTGCAGAACAGATTCACTGGTGGTACAAATCTTGAACTAAGATTTACACTAGCCTTACTCTAAAATAAAAGATTTGTTTCATCATAGAATCAGAGTGGTTTTGGTTGGAAGGGACCTACAAAGACCATCTAGTTCCAACACCCCTGCCATGGGCAGGGACATCTTTCACTAGACCGGGTTGTGTGAAGCCCTGTCCAACCTGGCCTTGAACACTTCCAGTGATGGGTCAACCACAACTTCTCTAGGCAACCTGTTCCAGTGTCTCACCACCCTCACCGTAAAAAATTTCTTCCTTATGTGCAATCTAAACTTACCCTTTTCAGTTTAAAACAGTTGCGCCTTGTCTTGTCACTACAGGTCCCAATAAAAAGTCTATCTCCATCTTTCTTATAAGCCTCCTTTGTATACTGAAAGGCTGCAATAAGGTCTCCCCAGAGCCTTCTCTTCTCTAGGCTGAACAACCCCAACTCCCTCAGCCTTTCCTTGTAGGAGAGGTGATCATTTCTGTGGCCCTCCTCTGGACCCGCTCCAACAGGTCCATGTCTTTCTTGTACTGGGGAGCCCAGAGCTGAACACAGTACTCCAGGTGGGGTCTCACCAAAGCATAATTTCATACACGACCAATACAGAGATTTTTTTTGTCAGAGTTTAACATCTTGAAAACAATATCCATGGAAGAACTGTAGAACTGTTTCCATATTGGATAAGTCACTTTTCAGTGTATATGTAAAATCATGGGAATCAACATGATCAGAACACAAATTCAAACTTCACAAAAGCAAGGGTACCCAATATTCACCTAACATGGTATCTTTTAAAATTTGAAGGATCTGTGGCTGATTTTTGGGATGCATTCCTCACATGTGTAGAAAATAGTTTTGGGTTTTTTTCGTTCAGGTGTGGTTCAGAGCATCTACCAACCAGTAGAGAGAGATCAAACCAAACAAAAYCTGGCAGAGCACTAGTGTCAGAATCCCAGATATACGGTTATCTTCTCTGTGCCAAATGTGGCAGGGATAGAATTAGTATTCTGGCTTACTGTACAYACATAAATTTGTGTATTTTGCATGAAAAGGCTAAAGGTTTGCTAGTAATACAGTGGATTATTTTTCACTTACCGAAATGTACACTCAACTGCCAGTTAAAGATTCTGGCTAGTGCTGTCAAACAAGCAATTTCCTTTCAAAATAATGCTGTAATTAAAACCAGTGCTAGAGGGCATTCAGAACACAATGGGACTGCTTCTCCGACTGTAACAGAGATGTAAAGAAGTAATTGAATGGAGAATTTTTTCATCTGCAGTTATAGTTACAACAGGGATCAAGTAAATTACACATTGGGGGTACATTGTGCGGCTATGCATGCAAAGTGAGAGTGTAGTTCTACCCTCACATTTAACTGACATACATAGGTGTGTTCTGCCATGCTTCCCATCACAGCACATTTTCGCTACATTCCTTATGGTGACATCAGTAGTCATGGAGCCACAAAATAAGCAGTACCCCTCCTGGATGAGGAGTGCAGGGAAGCAAGGCAGAGGGCTGCCTCTTAAAGTGATTGTAACTCATACACCAATAGGTAAAATGGCTACTCCAAAATAACAACTTTATCTTGCATTACCCTCTTAATATTTTTCTTCTGTTTCTATTTATCTCCTTTAGTTTTACACAGCTTAATTCCAAAGCCTTGCAATATATCCTCCTACTCACCAGCTGTCACCCAGCATCTACCTTGCACATACCTCACCACTAACTTGGTCCAATGCTTCCTACAGAAGTCACAGAGCACATAGCTCCACTGTCAATGTCCATCACCCTTTCTCTTGCCACACCATAGGACCCCTCTCGCCACCAGAGCACACACATCACCAGCCAGATTTATGGAACTGAAGACAAGCTTCCATGCCATACCAAAAAGGAGGAGTTACAGTTTGGGTGGCTGACTGAAATATCTCCACAGCCAAAACCTTTCATTTCAGTCCTCATAGAGGGACCAGACCTGACATACAACTCAAAGTACTGGCACATCAGGTGAAGCACAATCACAACTGAGACAAGCATTAACACCTGCCTAGCACTCAGGCCAGAGGTCTGTTTTCACAGTAAAAATGTGTCCAAGAGCAGCATGATTGGGGCTGCCCTGGTAGGGAAGAAAAGCCACAAGCCAGTGTGACCCTACACTGGCAGGGCAGTGCCAGCCCAGAACTAATTTTTCCAACTTTCATAATTCTTTAGTTCTGGTTTGCCCAGCCAAAACCTAGCACCAGAGTTTGAAAGTTTCATACAGTTTGTTTCAAGTCCAAAAACTACAGTTCACACTATGGAAAAATATTTATTCAGTTATACAGCAAGAAGCATTTGTTACTACCGTCCCTAGTTTTAGCAATGTGTCTCTCAAGTGTCTTCAGTTTACATCATGGAACTAAAACAAAGAATCACTCAGATTTGTTCATTATATTACAAATTCTAAGCAGTTTAATGGTAATTTCTCTTACAATAGTTCAGCAAATTTCAACCTTTCTCACATAATTTCTTCATATCTTGTTTGTAATTAATCCATTTACTAAAATACTCAATTTTTGCTTTTTATGCATAGTGCAAAGGTAGGAGATTGCATTCAAATTTTCTGGGATTTCAGAAACTGTACAGCTTTTGTTTTTGTCA
The DNA here is from genome assembly GCA_035582835.1 of Phoebastria nigripes. Taxonomy (NCBI): domain Eukaryota; kingdom Metazoa; phylum Chordata; class Aves; order Procellariiformes; family Diomedeidae; genus Phoebastria; species Phoebastria nigripes. The sequence continues at coordinate 272,137 of JAYKAV010000911.1, read as the reverse complement.
CATCAAATACACATTTATTCCTTAGCTACTTAAAAAAATAAATACATCTTCACAAGCTACCAGCTCTTCTATATATCTCCTTGCATCTCTTTGATCACACTCCTCCAACCATTCAGTAATCCATCGGTAATTAAAACTTCTTACCTTCTTTAGCCTGAAAGGGACCAATTTATCACAGACTGTCATGAATCCTGGTTTTAAATTATCAAGAGTCCAATTACCAACAGGAATGGGGATACCTCTTTCCAATTAAAGTGACTGATTTCATGTAAAACCTTGTAACATTCCACTTTTTAATTAGGTACATCCTTATCAAATACAAAGAGGTTCACATTCATTTTATTTTCTATCCAGAGAATGAAATTCAGCAAACATTAATCATACACCAATATAGCGCCAGACCTAATAATGCTTTCAGCATACTTTGACAACTTCTAATCCATCAGTGCATGATGTCTTTTATTCCTGTTTCATGCCAAACATTTACCTGAAAGTCAAGAATAGGCTTAAACTTTTTACATCCAAACATCCCTGGGTACATACATCTAAAAATATTAAGCCAGTCACAAATTGAAAAGAAAAACCAGATTAAACAGAAACAGGAAAAAAATATGAAAATACAGAGTGTCAGCTGACACAGGGTCAGGACTGTCCACACTGCTGTCCATATGAATCATTTATCTCCACTAGAATTACTAGTTAAATAAGGATGTGGCAATCCAGACTTCTAATTCTTATTTAATTATTTTGTGCCAGGCCTAGAGATGGCACCACAACTGCCATGGAAAGACCCTATCGTTGACAACTGACAGGAGTCCTCTGGGACAGGGTACCTTCCAGATCTACAGTTCATCTCACCTGGGCTAAAGCACTCCTCACTGTGCAGAGCAGGAACAGAGGGAGTGCACAACCTCCTCTGCTGCTTTCTCTTTTTAGGCCAGGCCTGGGAAAGACAGTGGCCAGGGACTTTTATACTACAAACTAAAGAGAATGCTAGCAACTGCTTTTGTGAAATCAAACACAAAAGCTAGGAGATGTAAAGACAACTTACTAGAAGATGAATTGAAAGCACTGTTCATTGAAAAGAGCCCATCTTACAATTCCCTCGCTACATGCAAAAACTCAGAAGTAAAATACTGGTCTCATCTATTTTTCAACGCCTTTGAATGCCTCAGGAGTATTCCTATCACACCAAGAAAAGCCCTACTTCCAAACACTGCAATTATTGATACAGCTTGGAAGAGCTGACATAAGGGAAACAGACCAGGACTCTCAGCAACCCTTTGCTGAAATTCCTCCTACTAATCTGATGAGGGACATGGGATTTCTCTGTCCACCATGGCTTAATACCCCGATTACAGCTTTCAGGGATGCAGCTTGGAAGGGTAGAACTGTTGCATGGGTGAGTCTGAAACAAATCTCAAGTAACTAATTCATTCAGCACATGCTCCAGTCTTCCCAGCATTCCTGCATCCCCCTCACATGACATTCAGTCAATCACTGCCTGCTAAGGTAATCTTCACTCTGCATTTTGCTTTTACACAATTTTTGCCTTTCTGGGTAAAAAAGTCTTTAATTGACAAGATGTTAGGCACAATTCAGAAGCAGCAAACAGGTTCCCTGTTGGGTTCATGAATCAGCCGCATACAGCAGTGCAAGCGTTTTTGTAATCACACATAAAAGTGTGCCTGCTAAGGGGAATGCAAGGCTATTATAAAATAGAAAGGTTTACTAACTTTTGGAAAAAGGGATAAGCCACAGCTACTGTTGAAAACAAGTACACAAAATTCGGAGGAAGTAGAATTTCAGAAAGTTAAAAAGCTTAATACAGAACCTGAATTAGATCTTCATGATTGGCAGGGCAAAAAGGGTTCTCAAAGCCTTCTCATAGTAATACTCTTGTTTCCATGGTTGTTGTAGGAAAGACTATTTTCAGAAAGAAAYAGAACATAAATGAGGGAAGCTCGCTTTTTAGGGAAAAGGATTATACTGGAATCTAAAATTCTAACACACATTATGCATGACTTCTCATCCTTCTGAAAGTGACAAAAAGAAAAGCTTCAGACACACTGGTACTTCACAGCATGCTGTGATTAAGTTTTATTTTCTTCACCCGATTTGTTTAATTGCTTTGAGTTACACTAAGTTGACAAAAATCTCAAAACAGTAGTCATAAAATGATGAATTTTCAGATAGGAATGTAACTCAACCCTAGCACTGACTTGCTGTGAGGTTCCAACAAGAAAGGGACAGCTCATCATTATCATTATTAAATTGTTACCACCATACTGGTGTTACAAAAACATAAAAAAAACCAATCCTGTACCAGAGTTTCCAGTCTGAAACCAGCTGCAGTAATGCTAAACACTATGATACTAGCAGACAGCTTCTACAAAAGTTAAAATAGGAGGCTAGTGTCACTATATGGTCATTGGCAGTAAATTCACAAGCTGAGAAGGAAAAGTAACTCAAGGGTACTATAATAGAAGATCTTCTGAAGATCTTTGCATAACCACAGTTCTTTCTCTAGCCCAGAGTATCAAAGTCTGGAACAAGCCAGAAGGATCAGGTGAGAAAGTTGGACCAAGAATGTGATGTAGTGTCAGGAAAAGGCAGAGAAGTCAAGACTTGTATTTACTGCAGCTGGGCAAAGCCCCACATACAAAAGGCTACAGAACTGAAGCAATTAAAAGGCAGAGAAAATACTGGAGCAGTTAGAGAGGGAAGACATTTAAGAAGCACCAGACAAGAAAGTCTGCTGCACTTTGGGCTAGGAAGTCAGCACRGAGAAAGTCACAGATCCATTGAGTGGAATACAGCAATCCAGTTTGGCACAAGGTTAACAAATTAAAAACAAGTTTTTGGGAGGCACAAATATGCACACTCCAAAATAAGAATATAAAATTAATAACCTAGAGAAGTTTAATATACAAAATGCATAGAGAAATAAACAACATCTTATGAATTGATTTAATTACCGACTCACGCATCTTAGCTTTAAACCGATAAATGATAGTATGAAAAAGGCCCAGTCCTACAGAGATTTTAACCACAATGGGTATTGCTACATGGAACTGTTATGATAGTACTTCAAGCATGGGAGCAGAAGTCTGAAGGCAAGGTCCTTGAGTTAGGATGACAGATATTAACTCCTAAATACTGCTGGTGGTACACTGTTGCAATGTATCTGATAAACCAACTAGATATCCTTAGAGAACACTTAACTTTAGTTCTAGCTTCACTGCAGTCACAGAGTATTTGTGAAGTATTACAGAAAGCTTATAACAAATTTTGCCTCCTGAAGTTTACTGAAAACAAGGCATTGCTGAAGAAGTCATTTGTGACTAGAAGCAAGAAACCAACTCAGATCCATAGCATCTTACAGTGCTACTCATGTTTTAACTACACATTAAGAATACTGTTTTGCAAATTTTGGAACCAATCTTGATCGGTATGGGGATCCTCACCTTCAATGAAGCCCAGGCTGCCAAGTCATTGAAAGACTGGGCCTCAATTCCATGCAGTTAACAAAAGTAGCTACAGGAACTAAAAGAAAATATAACTTGCGTACTACAGCTGTGCAGTACCACAGTAACTTTCAAACCCTTTAGCTTTTATTTCATAGATGTGCAGCATGGCTCTAGCCCATGGGCATTTATGACTGATGCATCTGCATGAAGCTTCTCATAAACGTTGCAAGCTTCTGAACATCTTCTACAGTCACCGCATTATATAAAGAGGCACGGATTCCTCCCACAGATCTGAATTGAAAAGATGAGGGGAGAAAAAAAAATAGAAAGGTTTTGTAAATTCTAAAGACATTAATAATATTCACAGACATTTAAACCTACCCCTACTCCAAAGGGATAAAATTCACATTTTGTGTGAATGAGAAGCAACATTTAATTCTTCAAGACAAGCTTGCAATCTAGAGAAACTCAGTGTTTATTAGTTATTTACAGCTCCAACACTGTAGCCCTGTGACATCAAAAAGCTATCTTTTTTAATCCCACAAACACCACTGAACATGGGAAGGAACTCTTCCAACCAGGTAGACAAGCCATGTAATGAAAGGCTTTATACAATGACAGACTCTGACCTCAAGAGTCACTTTCTTTGGCATTTGCTCAGAGCCAGATTTGTCAAATTGGAGAAGGCAGAATTAAGGAGAAAGGTCTCTGAGCCCCACCACACCTAAGCAGTAGTTGAGCCACCAGCAGTCTCTGATTACTGTCTCTAGACTGCTATTCCCAAGTGATGCCAAACCAATATGAGGAACAGCTTGTGATTAAGAAAGGCTGGTAAGTCAATGCACAATGCCTGCTGCTGTATCACTGTAGCAACAGTTTCTTCTGCACAGGAAAGGCATTCATCTGACTAATACTTACCGATGCCCTTTCAGAGATATCATGTTAAGTTCCACAGCTTTCTCAAGAAATTTCTTTTCCAGTGCTTCATCACCCTTGATACTGCCAATACGGAAAGGGACATTCATTCTGCTTCGGTTCTTTTTCTCCACTGGACATCTAGAAGAGTTGCAGAACGTAATGATTAACCCATTTTGTGCTAAATTTACATTTTCAGCTATATACAATTTCAGAAAGCCAATAATTGCATCTGTTTAGCACCAAAGCCATTCCTTCATAATTGAAAAGATCATTACTTTCTGTGAAAGAAAGCAACCTTCCTATTTTAACGAAGTATAATGACAGAAACAGTAAGTGGAAGGCTTATTAACCCTTCCTGACATACTCAAAATTTCCCCAGCGGAATACACAGGAGGCTTGTAAACAGACCTAATTCAAAAAAAACATAATAAAAACCACCACCCCACCCACAACAGTCTCAGTTACATTCCCCAGGGTAAGTGAGGTTAGTTACAGTGAACTCTGACTAAGTCTCAAGCAGTTTCTTCTCTTTGTCTTCAGACACACTTATTTTTACTCAGGTAGTCACAAGTGCTACCGGAATTGAGCTTGACTCAGCTAAACAGAGCTAAAGGAAGTATAAGAACATAGCATAAGGAAATTTCCATTGACATTAGAGACTTCTGTTAGTGGTTTCAGTCCACCTTCTACATTTGTATTACTCAGAAGCATGAACATCTCAAGTAGAGAAGAGAGATCTCTAGAACAAATCTTGCATTGCATACATGGCCATAACAGAGATGAGGTGCGTTACAGCTCTAATCTCTTAAAATTCCCTTTAATCTGAAGTAGAAAATTCAATATACATTTAAAGCAAAATTTCTCTTCAATTATTTTGTGAAGGTAAGAACAGCGGGGAAAAAAGATTTAAATATTTTTCTTCAGTGCTTCTAGTTACAAAGAAGATACGAAGCCTCCAGATTTATTCTTTCCTAAGGCTGTGATGTAGATTCTGGCAGGGGTTCATTAGGAATAAGTTCTCATAAACTGCATGTAAATTTCATACCTATTACTATTCTATTTGACAAAGAATGGGTATCATTTTTTTAGTTCCTCCCTTGCTCCTTTGTACAGATGTCTGCATTATGAAGAGGGGAAAAAAAAAAAAACATATCTGCCTATGCAAATTTTCTGCTTCAGATGCAACTAGGAAAACCCTCTTCAAAAAGGCCTATGCTTATAAGCATTCCCATATTTGAGTAACTGTAGCTACACTATAGTTTTTAGAAGATCCAGTTGCTATTAGGCAATCCGATATAACTCTGCGCACAGACTCTGGAAAGCAAACAGTGAATGGCACACAGCACTTTGTGGAAGAAAGTCTCCATTTGCTAAATGGCTTATCACATTGCTTACCCAGTGAAGCATGCTGCAGATTAGGTGGCACATTTCAGCTGGGAAGGCAGCTTCAGATAAATCTTCCTTTCAGTCATGGATACAATAAAAAAATCCACAGTTTTAACTATATTGCTTAGTAAGATGCATAAGGCTCAGTTAGTGAAGCTTGCTTTGCCTTCCCAATTGACTATTTACCATCCCATCTGCATTGCATTTCCCACTCACAGCCTTACAGACCAGCCTGCCAGAAACAGATTTCTATTTGTCACAAAATGTTTTTTCAAGGCTTCATTTGCTTACTGAGGTTTATGAAAAACCCTCAGGATTTCAGTAGAGAAGGATCACAATCCTGATCATGACAATACTAAAGGCAAAGCTGTTCTCATTAACTAAATGGATAAGCAGAATGTATTAAATATTATGATGAAACTATATCCCTGACAATAAAAGGTTGCAGCCAGCTTTAATTTAAAATCCAAATTTAATTTGCCCTATCCTAACTTTGACTTGAAAGTTAATTAGGTCCCAAAACTGTTGATTTTATACTGAAGATGAAGGAAAATATTTTGCAGTTTCATAGTCAATTACTAGTTTTTGAGCTTGGCRAGTATTAGAATTATTCTGAATTACAACATCAGCTTTTAACCATACATATTTTGGGTCCTGTGAGCTCAAATATATCTTGCAACAATATGTAAAGATCAGAGGGTTAAATCTGCTTTGGAAAACCATCAAAAATAACTGAAGAAAATAAACTGTATGTAAAGAAAATGTATTACATTTTGACTACATCTAGGTCTGATCTTCCTCTTCCTATTTCAGAAAGTGTTTCAGAACTTCACAAAATTAGCTAATAAAAATGCTCTGCTTGACAGAGAAAAARAAGAGTCTTTGACTACTGAAAGAGATGTAGGAAGAATATGATGCAAAAGTGGCCTCTACAATTTCTTACAAGCCACTTCCTCTGTTTTGGCCTGTATTTCCTCAAGAGATTTAGAATCTGCATATCTGGTTTTTGTATACTCTTCTCCTAGGCTCCTGCATTTTATTAAGTTGAGAACATATGTTATTAATATCCTGTATAGATTAGTTGTGAAGCACAACTTGAAATAACTTCCTACTGGAATGAGACTCATCCTTGGATAGTTATCAAGTGAATGGTTTGCACAAATAATTCCTGTGGGATTCCTCAAAATTTCTATATTCTGAAAAGGTAACTTTATAACTTTTAAGAGTGATTCCAGCATATTTTTGAATATATTCGGCTCTGCAACAAATATTGAAACCAAGGGGGAAAAAAGCATAGGAACTTACACATAGAATCCATTAGATTTGTCTATAATATCATAAATCATTCGTGATTTGATTAAACTAAGTTTATCCATAGCTGCAGCTCCGCCATTATTCTTTATCCATTCCAGCACCAATCCCATGATATAAATACTGCAAGAGGAAAGAACATTTTTCAGTCTGATTATTTAAAAAAACAGGAAAAAAAAACCAGTCCTATTTAATAGTTCACAAAATGTTTCAGCAACAAAACATTATGTTTGGTTTTAGGGTGCTTAAGATTAACAACTCAGAATCTGGACTATTTCACAAATTATGACAATTCTAAGCAGGCAGTGTTTTTTGGACACAGATGAAGTATCCTGAAATTCAAATGCTGTTGGACCAAACTTAATCCTTTGTACCACAGAAGGACAAGTCCTGCACATTTCCTGCAGCCCTGCAGGGCTCCCACGGACATCCCCAGACATGCTGCACAGACTGCCAGTTCATTGACCACACAACTGCCTGTCAAGTCCTAGAAAGAGCCCGTTAGCACAAAAGTTAGTAGCATCCACCCTGTGCAGCTGGCTCTAGCAAAGATGCAGGGGTGAATCTCAAATGTGTGTACATTAATAATGCCAGAAATCTAATCCCATTTAACATTTTCACAAATGTTAAATAAAAACTATAATCCCAATTCTGTCTAAAAAGACCTTTTTCCCCGACATGAACAGTGAAGTTTGGCGAAACAAATAATGATGTATGACACTTAATTATTCATTACCATTCAAGTTCTAAGTAGAGATCTGGAAGCCTACTGGCATCACGTGGCTTGGGACCGAGTATTTCAATGCTAGTTACTAAGTGCAACATAAAAAAATCCCCCAGGCCTTTTGCCTTTGTGCTTTTGCTACAAGACTCAGCTTGTTCAAGTTCAGGCATTTCCCACGACTACAACACTTTAMATAATAAACTGTTCACAAGTTTTTATGGCATATTTCCAACAAGTTTGCTCTTATTAATCCCTTCATTACAGATTCCAAGGGAGTGCTCAGAGAACATTACCTTACAAGTTTCCCTAACACAAATCTAGCAGGAGGCTGTTTTAAACTTTGCTACTTTTAATTTCTCACGGGATGCCAGCATCAAATCTTTGAACACTGCAGAAAGGCTGTAGAACAACTGAGGTTACAGATTGCCTTTTATACAAAGCACCTGATAGCTTTGAGAGCACAATCTTGCCACATTTATGACAGCATGCTGTCAACTACCCCAATGTAAAGGATTTAAGTGAAGTATAGCCTAGGCCCTTGCCAAATATACAGGGCCACATTCACCTCTTGCCCTGACTTCCTTGAGTGAATGTTCTTGGACAAGTAAGGTTTAAGGAAGTCAGCCTTAGAGTCATCCACAAAACCCAGCCAGCTGAAATCTTTTATCCTTCTTTCATGTCAGTCAAAATATTGTTTCTGGAGCAATTTTAAATGCAAAATAAACCCTTGGATCTTGGAAATGAGATTTTTATAGCAAATTCATTGTTAATTTTAGCAAAGCAGATTAGAGTCAAAAAGTCAAGCTCTGTAGCGCCAAAAGGTTAAAGCCATTAGCATCACCTTAATTTAATTTAACGTCCTGCTAAAGTAGCTTTTGCAAATTCAGTTAATATTTCCTGACTGTTTGCCAGCAAACCATTAGAAAGCTCAAGGAAAAGAGTAGAGAAAGAGAGAACTAAGAAGCTTTGCCAGTTCCTTACAAAAACTGGAACAGGCATTTAGGGTCAAGCCAAACAGATGTGCACCCTGCCAACATTTCAGTCTGTGCTGCATTCTGGATTCTGGAGTATACTCCAATGTGGGTCTGTAGCATGAAGTGAAATCTGGCAAGACAGTGATCAGAAAGGAGAAAGACTGTTAGTTCAACTTTATTTTCTGCTCCCTTAATCTCCCATTACCCTGTTAATGTTACTGACAGATACTGAGTCACAGCTAAAGCAGCACTTTCTTTTCAGAAGGTCTTCGCAGTGGCTAAAACAAAGCTGCAGAATTTAATTTGTTTTGCTTCTCAAGCCAGAGGAGCAACACTGTGATTAATGCTGAGATTAAGTAGAACCTTGGTTTTTCAAATGGAAATAGCTTTGTACTTGGAAAACATGAATGGCTGGATTTAAAACCTGGCATGTGCAAGTACACAGTGTACAGAACAGTATGTGTGACTTGGCAGTCAGGAAAATAATCGATCATGAAATAGAGGCTTTATCAATCACTGGGAAAAAAGACACACATACTGCCCATGTTACAAAGCTACATTCAGAAAGAAGACAAAAATCTGGAAACATTATAAGGTTAATTCTCGTCTTAGACACCAGCCCTAAGGATGTTGGGTGTACTCAGCCGATAGGGCAGACAGGCTGACAGCAAGAGTATGTTACTACAGCACTACATACTCTACAGTATGCATACTCCTTGGGAAAACTAGTTGTGCATTGTAAAGTCTGGAGTAAACATATGCTCACAAGATTTACTGTTCTTTTGTTAAATTAAGACAACTGCCTCTATGTCATTGCAATTGTACACCCCATAGTGAGAATGTGCAGATTCAGAGATACAATTAGTATCACCTAAAATTCTACTGAATTTAAGTAAGCAATGGCATTAAGGTAGGCTTTATACGCAGCAATCACTGTACTTTATGCCTATACAGTGCATTTGATATCTGTTGGACATCATTAGGCAACTTAAGTTTGCAAATTCTGGCATGTATGAAAAAGCTGTAAGAGCTGAGATTAAACATCAACAATGTAAGATTGCATTATCAAATTATCTGAATCAAAAGGAAATCTTATCTTTAAAAGTAGAAATCATTATTTTCAAAGTAATTAAAAAAACTTCTGGGGAAAAAAGGATAGCTGGTTTGAAGATTTTCTTTTTTTTAAATAATCACTATAGTGGACATTGGTATAAAAATGCTCCGGATTAAGAAGGGGTAGATACTACTGACTCAACACCTAAATATTCCAGTAGCAAAGCATCATTTCATTAGCTATCAGAAGCTAGGAGATAGTAATTTTAAAAGAGCAAGCTGTAGTCTGTTCTGCTTCTTGCATACGTGAAATCACCAGGTACATGCCAATTTTATGATCTTGATTGCCAGCAATGATTATGAAGATAGACCAATTTCATTTTTGGATGCCAAGTCAAATACTGAGGCAGTACTTAAAGAAATACAGAAAGTTGTACTAGAGAATAAAGCAAAGCAATGACTAAAATACCTTTTTAAAAAAAAATTCTTTTACAGGCATAGTGATCTGGAAGTTCAGAGGTTCTATGCTGAGAATAAGCTCAGGAAGAAATTAAATCAAATCTGTACTGAGTGTTCAAGAAGCAAGACTAAAGTGCCAAATTACCTACTTGCAATGATAGAAGCATCACCACTGAATTGAGTACAGTTGTGTTCATGTAAGTCAGAATTGGATCCTGAAACTTCTACAATGGAATTATGACATGTAATATTTACTTCTAAAAATACTATGTCCTTTATGGTTGAGTCCCACTAAGCAACATCAAAGCCTACTACAGTCACATGGCTGGACAATTCCCATGTTTTCACAGGAATCATGGGAAACACTCCAACATATCCATGACTTGAAGGCAAATACTCAACTTCTGAAACTTTTCTCGATAAGAGCAGCAGATGGCAGTGCAGTAGCTTTCTGAATAAGAGACATTAAATAGCAGGGTGAGTTACCTGTAGCATGGTGGAGTGTTATACAAAGAGCCATTTGTAACTTGTGTTTTGTAATCCAGGACTACAGGGCATTCTTTCAGTGCAAATCCCAGCAAGTCCTCACGTACTATTACAACAGTAACTCCAGCACAGCCAACATTCTTCTGAGCACCAGCGAAAATCACACCAAACTTTAACAGAAAGAAAAGAAGGACTTGCTACATGCATTCACTAGTAGATCTTATAACTGAATAATACACCAGTATCATTATACAACAGGAATACAACTCAGCTGAACAGCTTGGAGAACATGTTGAAAATGAGCAAGTTGTAGATCAAAGAAGAGTCAGGAGAAGTTCCGATTTCAAAGTGCACTTACAGCTACAGTTGTTATCCCATGTATGTCTATTGTCAGAACCATGTATCTTCATTCAGCTGAGGAAGATCATCACAAGTTTCCCAATGATTTGCTAAATATTTATTTAGCAGCCACAAATAATTCTCAAGGCAGCCCGTCCCTATTTCACACTACTCCAAGCAAAATTACTAAAAATAAATTCATACATAGATCACAGTATTTTCAACCAATCTGGTAGTTCAGAACAGGCATCATACAATCCACCTGTTCAAAGAGGCAGATCAGGAAAGGCCAAGATGAATGCACTAACAATTGCCCCTTCTTTTTGCTACACACAGATAAGAAAGGTCAAACATGCTACTTCACTAGTCAGTAACACTTCCCACTGGTAACACACTTTACAAACGTAAGCAAGTACTATGTTCTGCCTCTGTATTATCTATGAAACAGACACAGTAATTGAGGCATAGGAAGCTTCAGCAGCTTAAAAGGGGTTACAGATTTTCCATGTTAAGAGGCAGGAATAAAAACATCCGATTCACAGTTCCCTGCGATAGCCATATACATATCTACAGACTAAATAYGATTCAGATGATATCTTTTTCAGCTACAGCATTAGTGAAGACCACACAGTAAACAAATAATCTTGGACAGCTATTAACATGAACAATTTCATAGTTCAATGTTTTTACTGAAAAAAAGGACAACAGATAGACATTGAAATCTCAGACTTTAAATTTCAACATTTGTATCCACCATCAGATACCCAATTAACAAAATACGATTTCCTTAATTTCACTGCTCAGCATCTCTGGCCATCCAGACATTTCAAAGTGCCTAATTATATGCATTCAAGCTTGAAAATGCTTTGCGCAGCCACTGTGTCCAATACTGTACCTTGGAAACATCCACAGGTCTGGACAGGAAGTTTGATGACATATCACACACCAAGACTGCTCCTTTGACATCAGGTACAAAGTCAAACTCCACACCATGAACAGTCTCATTAGCACAGTAATAGACATAGGATGCATCTGGATTAAGATTCCAAGTGCTTGGGTCAGGAATGTCTGAGACAGACAAAAAGAAAACCAAAGGTCACTGGAGACAAGTTATTTTCCTGGCATGCAATTTTACATGAACATAGGACTTCAGTGCAAACCCAGAACAATTTTGCAGTATAAAGTATTAACTACCTTGTTACCAGGAAGATATAATTYATCTGCAAAGGAAATACCCCAGTGCATTCCCAAAATTCTGTGGTAAGCCATCATTAAGCTGGCAAACATCCTTCTGGTTTTCAGCCCTTATTCCTCAAGGGATTTTCATCAGGTTTGCAATCCCAGACTACAAACTACTGCCCTAGGCGTCCAAAACAGCATTTCAGAGGAATTCAGGCACCGGGTCCACGAATCCTCCTGATGCCTTTGGAACCACTAAGCATCCAAATTCTCATTCGCAAAGTTCTCTAAAGGTGTGTTTCTGTGCATCCCCAGAAGCATTTCAGTCTTGTCCAAGCTGAACACAAGGTTACCTACCCACCTCCAATTTAGTTTTGTAAATCAGTTGCAAAGCTTAAGATTTCCTCTGTCAACAGGCAATATACAGGCATGTCCTGACAGCACAGAACAGGTTTTGCACACAACAAATGGTTGCTCTTCCTTTCTTCTCTCCTCCAAAACATGAGAGGGAAGAAGTGCTGCTGTTGCCTCCACCATTATTTACTGCCTCTCACCTTATCTACAGCTGCCAAATGGTGAACACACTCCCCTAGACTGGGAAGTTGTAGGTTCAATTCCTTGCTGTGCCTCAGAGGATATAAGTTTATCTTCCAAGTTAGTATATTAACTGGTGATTAGGGCACCAACTCGTATGGGGATATTCTTTGTCTTTCCTGCTGCCACTCTTCCCAGTTCAAATGCTATAATTTGGACCAGAGGGAAGAAAAGTAAGCATGACTAGCAGGAGTAGAAACCAGAACCCAGGTGTCCCTGCTCCAAGAACTATTTATGTATATCCAGTGACAAATTATACACTTAAAATGTTCTTGAAACAGACTCTCATAAAAATTCCCAATGCCTCAATTACAGTTAACCTTTTTCTTCCTTCTACACTGTGGTCATTCAGATTATGTCATGTCCAGTAACAAGCTTCAAGAGGCAGAGTTGAAAATGCCTCTTCTATTCCAGAGCCAACTGCCTGTTACAACACATGGGTGGGGAAGATAAGTATTTGGGAACCCTTAAAAGAAGGTTACAGAATGCAGGTCTCCCATCTCCTGGGCCAACAGGGTTAAGATTGCAGACATGCTTCTAAATTTCAGAGCAATCTCACTATTGAGTGTACCTGAAACTGAAATACCTTGCAATATCCCTGCAAATAGCTTAAGAACTCAGTTAAATAACAAAAAAAAAAAAAAGAAAGAAAAAAAATCAGACAGCCCAGACCATTTCCCTACCAACACACATTTGCTTCTTGCCACTTATTTTCTGGGATCTGCTCAGCCTGGTTTCACAGTTCTTTCATGGTGGAGACTGTTAAGCCATCTAACAGATCTCCCAGTGATGAACATGGAGAGATGTGGCAGGCAATCTTTTGAATGCTGGGCATTCAACTCTAACTAGTTAACATTCAACAACCCAATAGCTGAGTTGGACCAATTTTTAGTGTGCTTCAAAAAGCTAAACATTCACATGGATGGATGGATGTAATCATCAACTTACTTGTATAGGTTCCTAGTTTTGGATGAACGATATTCACTCTGGCATACTTCTCTGCTTCTTTAGCTGCTTTTGCTGACCAAGCTCCAGTAACAACATAATCTGCATGTCTTCCCTCCTTTAAACCGATAAGATTAAGCGGGACTGCACTGAACTGACCAGATCCACCTCCTTGGAGGAAAATAACTTTGTAGTTTTCTGGTATATTCCTGCATGCAAGAAATAACCATTCATATTATTCCCAGAAGACACAGGATACATACTACTTGATATTATGCATTTAACAGCAACTGAGGAAGAATGCTGTCATCTTAGAAGACTCTTTGCCAAAAGGTTAGACCAAATCCCATTAACTTACCTCAGCACTGGTCTTGAGTAACAACTTACGTATTAAGAGTAATGCTGTACATTTTACTGATAAAAATTTGCTGAAAACAAGCTTTTTTCCCCCTTGGATAGCATTAAACAAATTCACTCCTGCGTAGCTCTATCATAGTACGCACAAACTTGAAAGATATTCCAGCAGAATTAATCTCACTTGTAATTTTGTCTATTGCTAGCTTCATGGCTTTTCTGTCAGGCTAAGAACTTCACACCAAAGTGCTCACAGTAGAATTCAGCTTTGAGACCCTTCAATTTGCAAGTGCAACTGTGGAGTAAATTGTACTTGCAGAGCAAGTGCAATAAGGAGTTGTTCATACAGTCACAAAAATTGCTTGTTCAAATTATTCATTCAAACCCCTCTGTCAATAACACTGGCTGTGACTGAGTCAAGCTTTTATATGAAATGACCATCATTATTAACTACTATGAGAACATTAATTCTAATACACAATATATTTATTTCAAACTTTTAAAAATGTGTCACACTACAAATAGGAAAAGGGCTCCTGATCAGTGATTCTAAAACACATCCATAGAGCTTATGTCAGTAAAATCAGACTGATGAGTAGTGTACAGATCACCTCTATACCACTAAAGAACTGATTTCTATTGTTTCCATTTATTTCTTGAAGAAAGTTGCTGCCCTTCATGAACTCTATGAAGGTGACAAAAATTAAAATTTCAGAAGATAGTCAACTAGTCAGTGTATAGTAAACACATAAAAAGCATCTTAACCTAATAAAAGCCCTTTGTCACATTCAAATAAATCAGCATCAGACAAACAGAAGACCAATGTCCTCTCCAAGATTGTTACTCTATCAGCCACAGTATCTAAACAAAAAACCCACCACACACAAACAGGTAATTTCAAGGAAAGGTGTCCACATGAGTCATTATTGGTGCAACTAGAACAAGCATAGAACAAAAATAAGCACGAAGTAATTCACTTACAGCAATTCACGCATGAGATTTTCAGCTGTATTTAAAATCTTCGTGAAATCCGAGGTCCGATGGCTCATTTCTTTGGTGGAAAGGAAAGAAGAAATAACATGAAACAGAATGTTAATACATGAATGCAATTTAAAAGTTGTGTTAAGCTTTAAACCTTTTACACTACAGACCCAAAATGCCCGAAGGCTCCCATTCCCAGTTCCAACTCCTATTTTTTTTGCTGAGCCTTCCTAAATACCCACACAAGACTTACACCTCCAGTCTTGTCCAGATCCAGGCAAATCCAGTCCATTCACATTTGGCATCCACATGACCTTACTACCCCCAGGAACAACTACATCTGCGTGAAAAAATACTCCCTGGAAAGGTGTAASAATGTTCTCTGCTACTAATGCTGTAGCAAGTATAGAGTAAGGTACAGGGGTTTGTTTTGTTCTCGTATTTTTAACAAGGCTTCTTCATGCAGCCATCCTAATTAAACATTAAGGATGCTTAATACTAATTCCTTTTATTAAATCGATATTCTTTCTTCCATCTGTAAGAGTGTACAATTTAAACATGAATCCCAATCCTGCAGAGACTGCTGCACATTCTACTTCTAGCAACCAAACAGTTTCACAGGACTAGTAAAACCACCTTCTTGCATAAAATTTGTGCAACTAGGGCTGAAAAGCCAATCAGCTACCCATATGGCACAGAAGACACCTCCTCCTTATGACAGGACAGCCTTGCCTTCCTAATGGGAAGGATGCTATACATCAAATACATCTGGACCATTTTGCCACGTAGTATATAAGATACTATATATGGTATCTATATACATATGTATACATACACATATAGTATGTGTATATCTGTGTATAGTATGTGTATACATATATAGTATTTTACAGATATATATAAAATCTTTATATATTGCCTATATATATATATACACACACACCCCTACCTGAAGATCCAAAAGTACTAATGTTTTACATATGATTAGTTATCTTTTTTTGTCTCTAGTCCTTTGTTTTGGATCACTAAACATCTGGCTATGTATCATTTTATGATCTCCTGATGAATAGTAGAAAAGCAGTATGAAAAAGTATTCTCTGGACATACATGTTACCAGAATAAGGTATTAGAAAAGAAAAGGAGCTAAATACCAAGAACAAAAACTCTCATTAAACAATTTGGTTATAAATCTACATTCTGAAAAATACAGAATTTTTAAAGTCTTACCAAGAACACTTATACCAAGTCCTTTGTAGTCCACCAATTCTTTCTGTGCTTCTAATAATACCTAACAAAAGAAAAAAATCCACAAATAAATTAAGGGAATTTTCCACTATCTGGAGTCACTGATGCATCATGCATATGCCAGCAGCTCCATTGCAGTAACCTGACACTTGTCAAGTGAGATTAACAGAAGTATAGTCACCAATATAATTCCATTGTATCTAGCAGCTGAAGGTTTTTCATAAAATAGCATAATTAAATCATATGCTTGTTGTGGAGACCATGTTTTAAGTTATTATTTCAACAGTTACATTTCCAGATTTCAGAATGATTTCTAGGAGTTGGATGGAACTCCCAACCTTTTACAGAACGCTTAATGTTTGCATGTGTACTCTTTCTAATCAAGCACCTTAAATCCCCACCCCCACCCCTCCACCCTGTGTTCTTTCTGTTATTGAAAGTGAAGAAAGAAATGAAGCAAAGTTTTGGGACGACCAAAAACACAGGTCCTCCTAGGACCCTAGCCAGGCAATCTGCTGCTTCAGCCTTCCATTTTTCTTTCTTCTCCTGTAGCTCTCGCATATCAACAAAGTGGAATTAGATTCTAACCATTGGATCTGCAGCTTCAATTTCAGTAGATTCTTGTGTGAGAGCCAGAACATTCTTAGTTCCTCCTAAAGAAAGCAGGAGGAGAGGGAGCCCCAGGTAGAAAAGCCACCCAAACAAATGCTGTATGCATGCGCCCCAGGATCTGCCAAGAAGCCACATGCTCTGGGCAGCTGCAGGAACAAGAAATCTACCTTGCTGACAGGGCATCTCCATGGCCTGTCAACTGTAACCGCTGGTCACCAAGAGGTCAACCAGAAACAACTGTGCTGTGTTGGATGTTAAAGATTGTGAAGTTTTAACCACTGTGTTTCAYGTGCAAACTTATTCATGCCAGAGGAGGTGGAAAAATAATCAAAGGTAACACACAGACTATTAGAAAGTGCTTGTTAAACTGCTTGATAAAATCCAATTCTGCTAGTTACTGTTAGTTACTAACATTCTTTATCTGACAATCTGCACATGCCATACATGATATGCTTTATAATAGCCATGAAGAGGTCTGTCCACCTTCTTGCTTCAGTGAGTCCGAGCGCTCCATATGTGCATCAGCCCACAATCAAACTGAAACAATCAAGGCGATACAGTAGTCCATTTAAGAGTACTGCATTTTCAAGAGGGGAAAACAGATTAATAATATGGAGCTCAGCTATGCTCTCCTCAAACCCTAAACTCAGTTTTCAGTACTCTCTGTTGGAGAGTTGGATACTGCAGCAGTTCTACTAAGAGCCCTGTTCAGAGCCAAGGGTTCAAGACAGAACAACAAATTTCTTTGCACATAATCTACAAAGGACACTTCCATGAGAAGAGAGAAGGAAAAAGAAAAAAGCTGCTGTACAGCAAATTTGTTTATCTAAAGAATATTGTTAAAGAAATAACCCATAAAATAATGAAGAAAACTATGAAGGAAACTAAGAAAAGAACAAAAAATTTCCACAATATATAACTCTTAAGCTGAAAGTCAGATGCRTACAATTTGGCAGAAACCACCCCCTCTCCATATGTAACTGGATAATCTATGGCTGCTGATGCAACTTTCCAGAGGGTTGAGTCTACACTATACTCATTATCATTTTTTAAATAAAGACTTCTCAGGGAATTACCATGTTATTTATCAGCTCACAAATAACACACTCAACATAGCTACCTTGTGCATCCGAGGACTTACTTTCCATCCCAAAATTGATATAGCCCTTGAAGAACGACCATATGATCAGATTCAGAAAAAACTCTGGGAGAGCAATCCTAAAACCACACAGGCGTGCGTTCCCAAAAAACCGAACCTACCACGGCATTTAATTGGGTGGGGAGGGGGAGAAGAAATGAGGTTTCGTTGCTACGTGAGCAATTCTTTTTATTAGTACTTACTCGAGCTTCCCCAGCCCTCGCTGTGCAGTCGGCGCCCGCGGAAGCCCCCGGGGAGCCGGGCTGGGAGGCAGAACACACCGCGACGCCCGGCGGGCACCCGCCACTGCCCCACCGCCTCAGCTCAGGCGAGAGCCCCCTCAGCACGCAGGCAAAGCCGCCTGCCCCCGCCAGCACAGCTCCCCCGCAGCGCCGGGAGGACGAGGACACCCGCCCCCGCAACGCCCCAGCCCGCGCCGGGAAGGGCCCCCGGCCCCTACTCACGGAGCGCGGCAGCTTCGCCGGCCCGGCCCCRAAGTTCGCCACCTGCCGCCCGCACTCCATGACGATGAAGCCGCTGCCGCTCCTTTCCTCGCTGCTACTGCTGCCCACCAACCGCGCCGGCGGCCCCCGCCAATATAAACCCCCCGCCGCCGGCCCGCCGATTGGCTCCTGTCACACACACCCAGGGGGCGGGGCTGAAGCCGGCCCGCCCCGCCCCGCCCATTGGCCCCCCGGCAGCGCCCCGGCCGCCTATTGGCAGCGCGGCCACGAGGAGGCAGCGTGATCAGGCTGGCGGCAGCGCGGGGCGGAGCGCGGGGAGCGGCACGCGGGGCGCCGCCAGCGGGTTGCAGAGCGCGAGGCAGCCCCGCCCCCGCGGCGGCGGCGCGGCGAGCCGGGCCTGGGCCGCTGGCGGCGGGCGGCCGGGGTGGCCGGTTTCGCCCCAAGAAGCCAAAACCGGTGGGTTCCGGGGAAGGACTCAAAGCGATGAAAGGGATTTCGACGTGCCGTGCGTTCGGAAAACCTCAGTAAAGCTTGCCAAGGTTTCATTGCACGTACGGCCAGCGCGGGGTGCGGGGTGGGTGGGGGGCGGGGGGACAGGTAGAATGCATGTCCTGCAGTAACCTTACGGTGTTTTTTCCTCATGCAGTTGCTGCTGCAGAGCTGGGACGCGTGTTCCAAAAGTAACCTGTGCGAATGCATGAGAAATGAAAAATAGCAATCCATAGTTACAATGAATTTCAGGTGGTATTTCATCTTGAAAGAGATGGTTTCACAGTACCCACATGTCTTCATATTTTGTGTGAAATTCTTTCCTCGTAGAGGAGCAGGATCCCTGCCTTCTCTAATGCAAGGAGTATCTGCGTGTTGTGCACTGTTTCCCCAAACAGCCCGTTGCAGGCAAATTGCTATTTGGATTTCATAGAAAGGGAATAAAACCAGGAGAGCTGTGAAACTTATTTCACGGAATGGATAACAGAGCTGGGACTYGGCTTGAGGTCTGCCAAATCCTAGGTTAATATCCCTAAATACTAAACCCTGTCCCTAAATACTAAACATTCTTCCCACAGATACCTTGCTGTAGGTTCATTGAAAACATAGAGTTAATACAATTAAGCTGTTGTAACTGAAGGAAAGACTTCAGCTCATCCAATTTCTTCTAATTGTTTTAGTGAGAGACATACTGCCTTACCATCAGTTTTCAGAAGTGATTTTAAAGGCAATAGCGGTAAATCAACTTTGACAAAACAAGCCATTAAGTGTGATTGAAAACAGATGGGCTTTACGGTGTCCAATAATTTTCAAATAGCTTGGACRAGATTCATGATTCTCTTATGTAGCTGCATAAAGCACAGCTCTTGAACACCTTAGTCTGCCCAGTGTTACCTGTAATGCTGACCCGACTTTAGTCCCATGCATGTTCACCAAGTTTGTCATTAAACATTAATCATCTGTATACCAAATCTGCATTTTTATCAGAAATGAAAGTGTTGATGTCCATTATTTTGTTAATACTGAGATTTTATATAAAGGGTCATTTTTCATTACAAATTATTTCACTGAAGAAATACTGACTACTTGAGTTTGTTCCTTTTCCTGTCAAGCCAGGTCATACCTAGAACCATAAAAAGAATTTACAGATTACAGCCTGATCTGGTATTTAGTTAATAGATTTTCATCTTATGCAAGTTATTTTGTTTAAAAGATTGTAAACAGAGGCAGTGGTTTTAAAGCAAAGATAACCTTCATTTCAATAATGGCTATAAGCTTAAGAAAAACCCACCAAACTCGCTTTCAGACACCAGAACCCTCCTCAGTTCTAAAGAGATAATAGCAAACTTCACGGACATTACAAGCTGGATACRTTCTCTTCAAAACACCAAGGTATTTTTAAAGTATGTCTCAGACCACAACACCCAGAACAACTACATTACTTCTAATTACTAAAATTAGTTCTAGTTAAACAGAAGCCTCAACTGAAATGCTCAGTAACAACATAGATGTGACTACAATATAATTATTTTTACGAGTCTCAAATAGAAACAGGCTTAAGAGATATGGGCTCCTCATAATGGGCTTTTCCCAATATTAAACCCAGACCACCTACGTCTGCCCAGACAGGCAGCTTTGAACTCCAATCTGTTGGGGTAAAGGTATCCTAGGTAGGAAAGGGTAGTGGAAGCAGTCAGAAACAGTTTAGGTTGGTGGTTCAGGTGGGGAAGCCTGGCCACTACTATGGGAAGTGCTTTGACATCCAAGCAGGATCAGTCTTGAATCCTAACTGTGTGGCACAAACCACAACGTAAATTAAAACTTTGGAATTAAAAGTGTAATTCAAACCTCTGGCACGAACTGCTAGAACACAAAAATAGAAACTAGGCAAACTGGTGCTGGTATCAGCTCAGAGCACGGGAAGTAAATATCAGGTACTGTAGTTTTTCAGTTCAGGAAAGTCCCATCCTGACCAGAAGGGTCAAAAACAGCAGCTCCTGTGAGATCAGAGGACAACTGTGCTGGAAGCCGTGCCACCCAGAGGTTTAGAAAATCTATTTCACATTGTGCATTGATGGCGAGTAAATAAAATTGGTAAGGATGTGTAAACCAGAAAACTTCCTGGACACAGAATAGTCCATTTTTGCTACATGCAAGGGATTATTATGCTTTTACAATTGGAGAGAATGAAGAGGAATAGTAAAGGTCACATCAGAGTTTCGCTTCTATTGAATTGAGATTTCTCCTATTTTAGTATTTCCCTACCAACAATTATGATTTAATATGTTTATTACATCAAAAACCATAAGTTCATTATATCAATACTCATAGTCACCCAATATAAAATACAAGCTTTCAAAACCATGACTTCCAGGAATGCTTCTGGCTTCCAGCATTTGACAGAGAACCTGACCCTTCAACTGCCAAAAATCCCTGCAGACAAACGTGAATTTGCATAATTAACACAAAAGCAGAGCGCACTGTATTTACTATGATGCATAACTGGAAAAACRAAACAAAACAAAGCAAATCAGAGAAAGTGTAATATTTAAATAAAGTTTCAGAGTTTTCAGTGAACTTTTATAGGGTTCATCGTGACTTCATGTTGTGCTGGACAGAAAAACCTTCATTGACTACTGTTGGAAAAGAATCAGCTCACTCAAGGAGAGCAAGCGCACATGAGTTCTCTGTCTGGTACAATAATGGACAAACCGACGTCATTATTAAAAGACAAATAACGCTGACTACATAGCAACCTGGCAGCTGTTTCAGGAGGCAGACGGGATGTCTGGTCCAGCAAACTAGTGAGACTAGGAAATTTTGGTGGGACTTAAGATGCAGGTAGTTCAGACAAGGGTTTGGGGTTATTTTGTTTTTCAGAGATCTCACTCCAAATATTGCAGTTATGAAGTGTGAAAAGTAATTCTTGGGAAGCCCAAACGAAGGCAGAAAAAATGCTTGAGTTTTATAAGTAAACAGTAACATGTTCTCTAGCAAATAGCTGGCCTATTGATTTCAGGCTTTTATGTCAAACAAGAACACAGACAAATACATAAAACATTAACTAATAGCAAGAGGTTGAAACAGTTTATATCCAAACTCAGRGTAAAATGGTTTCATAATCATTTAAAATGTATGTATATATACACACAAAAATCTTTTTTGTTTGTTTGTTTTTATTAAAATACTCTATTCTTAAATATATTTATATATACAAAATTATTTTTATTTATATATACAAAATATTTTTTGGAAATGCATTTTTAAATCGTTAGTAAAAACCTTGAAACTTCTGAAATATTCGTGATAGCCCTAAAAAATTCTTTTCCCCCAGGTAACTTACATCCATTATCTCTACTGACTTCAGATCCAACATTCAACTATATATAAAGTATGCACTCCACATTCTCACAGTAAGAGTGCTACACAACAGCACCAGTGACGAGATGGAGAATCCTTCATGTTTCTGATTTAAAAAAATAATGGTTTAGTACTAATCCCACTGAAAAACATATGCCCATCTAAGTTATATACTGCTTGCTCAATTTTGCATTAAATGATGATTTTTGGCATAATTCATACTTCAAAAGCAAATACTAGTAGTATTTAACATAAAAGGTATTTATGCCACCTGCTTATAGGCATACAATACATAAACTGTTGTTAAGTTTTTTATGGCATTTTTAGGGACAAGTAACAGATTCACAATTCCTAACCTCACAAATCCGAACACTTTTGAATTTATAATTTTATCCACCATTTCACAGTGATTAGCTTTAGTTTTAAAAAGTGAATATGTAGCATTTTAATGCTGAGGAAACCGATTGCCTGTAATTGTGCAATCAAATCAAAATCACAAGCAAAGAATCATGGCTGAAGCAATAGAACTCAAGGGGACTTGGGGATATTGGGAGAATATCTAAAAAATTGCGCAGATTAATATATTTTCTGCTATTATTCTGAAGTGACAAAGTCTGTATAAATAATGTACTTTCATTGTGCAATTACTTGTGCAATATTGCAATAGCTAAGGTAATCTCGTGCTATTTGYTCAGTAGAAAATTTCCATTTGAGGATTCACGAGTTTCTCCATAATTGTCAAGCAATGGGAGTCAGGAATTTCTACAGATCATCTGTGTTCCAGAACTCTCACGACAGATGACAGAGTAAAAAGAAAGCTACATAGTATTTTTTTCCCTCCAGTTCAGCCTAAATCATCTTGCCTAATTCCTCTATGTGAAAAATACCTTATGTTGCTCCATCACCCTCTGTCCCCTTCACTCTGCAAGTGGAATACACGTTGCCAAGAAAAAAGTCCCTAGCAAACACGTTAAAATATTATGATCATTCAAAATCTCAGCTAACATTGTAAATAGTGAAATAAAGGCAAAATATTTACATTTGATCTGTTTTTTAAAAAGGCAGCTTTTCACGACCATGGCACAATGTGATGAGTTTTCAACATTTGAACTTCTCGTAAAGATAAGCATTGTATGTCAGACTCTACTACCCAATCTCCCAGAGTTCGCTACTGCAATTTCAGAAATTTCTTTTAAATCAGGGCTGACACAAGCACATACATGCGAAAGAAGTAATAGAAAAGTTATTTTAAGGAAATAAAATTGACTGGTTCATTCAAAAGCAAAATTCACACCCATTGTTGAACTAAATGACCTAGGCTTAAACCCTAAACTGAAACAGTTTAGGTTGTTTTGTTCTTCCAAATGCAAATTGTATGTTGCTTAAAAACACTTTTCCTAAAATTTGCTTAAATGTTTAACATCTTCCTCATCTCTACAACCCTTGCTAATAAGTTCAATTTTACAGAACTCCCACTTATATACAAAACAGTAGTTAGTGAAGGAAACTAATAATTATACCATTATTATATTAGGCTCTTGACTGATTGCCTTCTCATGGCACTCAGGCAAGTGCACAAATATAAAGAAAGACGCTGCTTTACTTTTCAGGGCCATACTGAAGTGCATCTTCTTATCATTTCTGGTGCAAAACAGTACGATTTTCTGTGGCACATTAGGCAAATCAAGATCTATGTTACTCTGTACCATAGTTCTGAAGCTGCAAATCAGCTGCGTGTGCAAAAGGACAGGAACAAGAAGCTGGGAGACAAACCCCAGAAGTTTTAAAACCAAGATAGTCTTTCAGTTTTATGTTCTCACATTTCTCTAGGTCCTGAGAGCAACCTAATTGAGTTGGACTAGACATCCCCTAGAGGTCCCTTCCAACGTGTATTATTCTATGATCTGCAGTCATAGCAATAAGGAAGAATAGCTGTATTTAAATATTTCTTTTAGGGATGTTTCTGGGCTCATTTTCAAATCTGAAACTTCCACTACCTTTGGGAATGTCATACCCACACACTGTTAGGCATGAATTGATGTTTGCCCTAAAACCATTTTTTCCACTTCCATTGCAATACACTGGAAATAGATTAAAAGCAAAATTTGTACTCAATTTTATTAGCTTTAGCTCAAAACAATTTACACTCTATAATGAGATCTGTGATACACAATAAAATCCATACGCTAAGAATCCTTTGTATGTAGTACAAACTGAAGGGTACCATTCTACCAGCGCATCACGTTTCCAAAAATAAAAACCTAGTGACAAGTGATGCAAACATGAGACAGGAATACTAAACAGCATGCAATGCTTTAGAAGTTTACAAAGTCTACATTACCTTACAAAAAATTCACAAACTATACTGAGGCATACAAAATTTATTTTTAATCTTGCAAGTGTAAAGAACAGTTCAAACATTTTAGAACCATTTCAAATGCTGGTAACACTTTGGATACTTTCTTGTATTTCAGAGCCAGATCCTACAGTATCAGTTCCAGAGCGGTTTACTGTCTGCAGTCTACTTTGGTCTCCTCTTGCTCCATCATTTGGAATTGCTGTTTCATTTGCTCTAGGGATGTATTTCTTTGAGGAACAATTTTTGCTTTTTTCACCAGAAGCACCACTGGATATTCTGCTACCATTACTTTTAATATGTACACTGGAACCAGAAAATGAATGCAGACTGGTAACCAATTGCCTGGCTGAGTGATGTCCTTTTGCATGTTCATTTTGTTTGACTCTCCCCTCAGAGAATGTTGGAGTACTATTTCGAGGCTTATCCTCTTTATTTTGGTTAATTGTTTGAGCTTCATTTTCGTTCCGTGAGCCTGGCTGGTACTGTTGCCCAGCAGTCTGAAGTTCTTGTATTTCTCTCAGAGCAGAGGAGGCGTTATTCACAACCATCTGGGATTGAAACGTGCCAGGAAGAGAAACTTGGATGTCCCCAGCTCTGTTCTGAAATAAGAGATTCCAATGAAGATACTGATGCAACTAGAGAAAAAAAATCCAGTATTGCAACTGCCATATACTAAAATCTGCATAGCAAAATAAAGTCTTTACATAATATAGAAAAGATTCAGAGATAATAGCAATTACACAGCCTTTATTACCTTTCAAAGCAAGCAAGTTTCAGAAGATTGCTAGGGTGATAATGACACAGAGTAGGCATATTACAGTTTCACATCTAGCTTGAACTTTATACTACAGAAATGTGTCAGTTATACTGAAGCAGCCAAAGTTTAATCATGTCTATCGTTCTGAAATACCTGAAATTCATTACGTTTGCTCACAGTTCACAGTAGTGTGATCCCAATAGTCTATCCCACAATACCTAGCTGCTACAAGAATCTGAACTAACCAATACTAGGAGATAAATATGAAAGTAGTGTAAGTGTTAGTTCAAGCTTTTTGTAATCATCCTTTGCCATATATACTTAAAAAACACTTTAAGCTCAGGCTTCTAAATGTAGATGAACTAGAAAAACAATGATTCAAACAAACTGCATTAACAAGTTAATGTCACAGTGCAGAAGAGTCCATCAGCTGAAAACACTGTGGCAAGCCAAACTATAACAAATGTCAAAGAACCTATGATGAGACTTACTCTATTACTCCGAATAATTTTAGCAGATTCAAACTGCAAAACTGGAAATTGCTTTGCACACCATTAAAAAACCCAACACTTTTTACTGTCATGTTTTAGAAGCTCATGGTGTTCTTGAGAAATTTGGAACACTTAGTAGGGAAGACATTGGGTATAAGAAACATATTGGAATGCAGAATGATTCTTAGCATGACAGTTTTATCCAACTTGGACAAGGTTGTAGGCTGCCAGTGTCTTAATTTTTAATTGCCTTAAAAACTTAAGCCTGGTCTTTTTTTTTTTTTTCCTTTTTTTTTTTTTTTTTTTTTTTTTTTTTTTTGTTTTTGTTAGTACCTCCCTTGAAAAATCTAGAAGGTTTTTTTTTTATTGACTTCAGAGTAGAAACTAAAACCTTATGTTGTTAATATTGCAAATTTGTAGTTGCCTGAAATTCATGGCATGGCCCACGTAGAAATCTAACAGGACTGGACACAAACACCGCTATAACTTAAGAAAATTCCTGCTTTTCAATAGGCATATTGTACTACCCTCTATTATCAGACTAAGTTTTTTAAAACCTCTATACATCATTATTAAATGTTTCTAAAAAACCTAGTCATGGTATTTTCCATTTTTAATGGATGCATACCACTATTGGAACTTCGTATTTCAGAATAAGAAACAACATAATTGCCACTAACACTTTCTTTAGAACAGTACAAAATACTATGGTTTCTGTTCCAAATGGTAATCACTTAAAAAGATTACATTAATCATTGAATTATTATGATCTGTATAAATACAGCTACAGCAAAAGATTGCAATAGTAACTTCATGGATCATTTGGTAATCACTACTTTCAGTCAGAGGGGGATAACAGCTGAAAAGTACATTAAATAGCGTCAAGTACATTGCCACTAGCATTTCCTCTATAGACTTACTTTGCTATTCTGGGTATGTTCTTGTCTTTCTTCTTCAAAGGACTTCTCCTTTAGCATGTTAGCAGGCTTACTAAGAGTAGAATTCATTTGTGGATGCCCCAAAAGACCAAAATCTGACTGGTCTATCCCAGCTAATACAGCAAGTTGTCCAAGTCTGTAAAATGAAGTTTAACAAAAATAACACAAAAAATTCTTACCCTGTGAAAGATCTAAACATTCAAAACCAGAAGAAGAAACAGAATCTGTTTGAAGCTTTGAAGATAGTTTTTCCGTTATTTTCTGAGAAGCCCAAAATAGCTTAATAAAGATGAAAACAAATAGCTAAAGCTATTTTCCTATCTTGGCACAAATTAGCCTGCAGGTTGAAAACTGTCAGTCTTCACTCAGTGTTATGAGGCTAAGAATGAAGTTCTCCCAGTTAGCATTGATCTCAGAGCAGGATGCTGACAAGCAGACGCCCTGTCAGGCAGAACAAAGATTAAAACTCTTATCATTCAAGCAGAAGATTGGTGCACGTCTCCCAAACTAGAATAATCTCTAACAGCCAAATCCAATTACATGCTTCACAAACACAGTCATATTGTTTCACCTGCCAGCTTACAAGTTGGCCAAACCTACCACTTGGGTGTTTTAAGCCTCAATAAGAAGTGAGAAGTTGCAGCCATCAATTGATAGCACAGCATTAAACAGAAGCTTATTGAGAAGAGCAGTCTTTGTGATTGGGATTCTGTA
Source organism: Phoebastria nigripes (assembly GCA_035582835.1). Classification (NCBI taxonomy): domain Eukaryota; kingdom Metazoa; phylum Chordata; class Aves; order Procellariiformes; family Diomedeidae; genus Phoebastria; species Phoebastria nigripes. The sequence goes on along the minus strand of JAYKAV010000911.1, from coordinate 244,397 downwards.
ACTTTCCGAGCAGCTCCCTATCATCATGAATAGATGTGGGACCCATCTGAAAAATTTATGTTTTATGTAGCGAGAGAGCATTTTTTCCTTCCTCTGAAGTTTGAAATTCATTCTTAAAGTAATGGCAGCTCTACCAGTTCATTGGCACAAAATTAGCAGCCTCAGGGTGAACTTTACATTAAGTTACATTATTCCAATTTGGAGGTGGATGGAAGCAGGAAGCAGGGAGGGCAAATAAAATCTTCTGTGGTCTTCTCTGAACACGCAGAGTAGGCTACAATGTATCTTCATATCATTCCTTCATTCTCCTGGATAAGACTGCCATACTTGGCTACATAAGCATTACAAAACAGGTTTGAGAACTTAAGCTGAAATTCTTTGACAAATGGGAAGGATGAACCATCCTCTGAGAAACTGCAGGTACAGTGGTAGAGCCTTAAGACAAACTTTAATCAGTACTCTCTAAAATATTTCAAGTACTAATAAGTAATCCAGAATTTAAGTACAGAGGCCAGATTCATCCATCTAGATTTCTGTACTTCAATTAGTAAAAGGGGGCCCAAGGCAACAGGACACTTTCTGAAGCCAGTTCAACTGCATTTTGAGCCTTTCATATTACAAGAATGCTAAGAGCCACAGGTGATCCAATAAAGACTTGGAAACATGCTTTAATAGAAGCTTTCTTCTCTTCTGGAATGAGCTTCTTGAAAGCCTTTCCCAAGGACAGATACATTAATTCAGCTGGACAGTGCTTAGATCATGTTTTTCCCACTGAGAAAAGACTAAACAGTAGGTACGTAAATTTTTCTTCCTTTGCGAGTACAGTCCTAGAGATGTGGGGGGAGAAGGCAGCATACTTCATTGGGAGGATAATTTTAGAAAGAGATCTCAACAGAAACAGTAAGACTTAAGTAAAGTGACAACCTACCCAGCATCTTTAAGGAGGTCTAAAAAAGCATGAAACTTTTGGAAAGAGTTCTCAATGCTGCCTAGAACACCTTCATCTTCCAAAATCATGTTGGTTACTGACTGTGCATGAAGAACCTCAGATAGGGAGATATTTAGATTCCTTAATCTTGCATTTTCAATTTCCAGCTGTGGTGCGGGGTGGGGGGGGGTGGGGGAAAAAGAAAAAAGAAAAAAGGTAAAGTAATTTCTATCATTGTCTGTTAAACTAAAAAAAAAAAAAACAACAAAAAACCCCCTCAAAAACCCAACCCCACCTTTGCAAGCTATACCGCAGTACCACAAAGAGAAATACCCAAAGTAACTGACATAACCGATATAGAGCTTCCTGTACCAGAAATGTTCGGGCCACTGTTACACTGAGCTCTGTGCAGGTTTGTTTATTCACAGCTGCAATTCTATGCTACCGCAGTAAAATTGCTGCAGGCACACAAAACTGCTGGCTCAGCCCTGTCTTAAGTATGTACAGAATGTTGCAGAGCAAGTGCAAGCAAAAAAATTAGCTTTCGTATCATGTTATTTTGCATGTATTATATGACACATTAACACCAAAGACTTTATTTTACTAATAAAAAAACCTTAATGAAGGCCAATGCTCTCCTTATATTCACCCCTCTGTATCAGAGGGATGCATACTACTGTATCTCTCCCCTGCACTGTGCATCTCAAAATTGAAAGTTTAAGATGATCCAATTTTTCTTCACATTGAACATTAATCAAATCAATAACAAACTGAAAGTTGAATGGTAACTGTAGGATATACAGGGTTTTGTGTTTGAGGGAAACATTAACTCAAGACGCTCATTTAAGATTACAGCTATGCAATCACTGCTACCACAAGCTTTCCTTCTTTCATCTTTTACGAGAGGACAAAAAATTATAGATCTGTGTGGTGCACTGTAGCTGTTAAACTAGCATCAAAACAAACAATTTTAGAGATTACTGCTACTTAGTTTATCCCTTCTCCTGAGACAAGGTGCTAGGTCCAAGCAGTCTAGCATGACAGAGAAAGATTTGTTGTAGTGGGTATTTAGCCTAAAAAGCATTTAAGTATCCAAACAACAGATATCCAGCAAGAGCCCACTGGTGCACTTCACATTACAAGAGGATTGGGATGGCCGCACTGGAGGACTACAATGAACCTTGTAGAGTGCAGAGTCCTTTGTGGATATCTGCTCCCTGTACTGTGGAGTACCACTTGTTGCTCAAGTTCCAAAGGATACCATCACTTTCATTCCACTCCAAATCACATCTAAGAATCAAATCCATTTGTTTACACTATCTTACACTCAAATCTATTACAAGCAATTCTGCTTATTGATGCAAAATGATCTTTTAGGTCAGCAACAATGGACAGTGGGGAAATAGACCTCACAATTTAACTGTGACAAGTTGTTTGTTCGGTTCTGTCATAATGTGAAACTGTGCTTCGCAAAAACTGATGGCTATGGCCAACATGCTATGCAGAAAACCATCCAACATTTTTATTGCCTGCAGAAACAAAACTTAAAAATCAAAGGGACAGAATAAGCCAAATTAAACAACGTTTGCAACAAACAGCTTTTCGGCGCAAGTCATGATAAAGAAGGTGGGAGACCTCAAAGAACTATCCATCTGCTGCAAATTGCAAACAGATTTAATCACTTTCTCAAGAAAAACAAACATCAGGATGCCCCAGATCATAAGTAATACACCAAATGAATGAAACACATTGAAAGAGTAGCTTGACCCAGAGTTCAAGGCTCTGGAATAGGATCAGGAGAACAAACACACATTACTAAATGCAGATTTCGTCATTGCCCTTAGGCTAGTAAATGATCCAGGTGACTTTGAACTGAAACTCTGGAAGCTACCACTTTAGAGGTCATTGATAATTACTCCTAATTAAGCAAGTGGATAGTTTGATTAGTGCCTCCGTTAAAAGTAAAGATGATTAACAGTTAAGTATCACTACCTCCATTATCCGTTCCTCAGCCTTTACTCTGGCTCTTTGTTCTTCCTTTAATTTTTCCATGCATTCTTCCAGCTCCAACTATCATAACACAGATAAACTATCATGAAATTAATCTCAAAATGTCAGATCAACATGCAGTACTATACAAAAACTCAACATGTCCAATTAACAACTAGCACATGGCATTCCAAGCAATAATGTTATCTTCTACAAAAATACATGACAGAGGTCTACTAGTACATGACTCTAGAATGCAAAAACTTAACACAGGAAAGTGTGTGATTCACTTAACAGATTTGCAATATAGCAATAGATAACACGAGATTATAGCACAAGTCACTTGGGCCTATGACATTACCATCAGGAATGTATGTTCTTCTCTACTTCCTCTTCTTCCCCGTCGCCTTTTCAAACCTCATTTTTAACTAAATACATCTACCTCATCAAAAGCTCAAATTGGGTTCTAAAAAAAAATCCTTAGTAGCCATACCTAGATTTTCAGAATGTATTTTTCATCCAGGATTTTATTCCTTATTACAGCAGGAGGAATACAAAATTCTGAACTGTAAGAACTGTACTCCTTCCAAGTGGTTTCACTTGGTTCTTCAGCAGAAAAAGTAAGTTTTTCACAATCCCATGCTGTTTGAGTGAGTTAAGCAGCTTAGTGTTGAATTAACAACAACAAAACCAAACCCAAACATCTAACAAATATATTCTAGTCTTATTCATGAGATGCCTACACTTGTATTTTAACTTTCAGTTTTATGTAGTGAATCTCTCAGTTTCAGTGGACAGTAGTCAGGATTTGATAAGCAATCGCCACGTTTTCTCGTATCATAGCAGAGCATTATCACCTTTAATTACAGCATCTGAAGTGGAAGAACAAATAGGAATTTTTGTTCTTGCATGCCTTAACACAGTCTTCTGGTTCCAAAGGTGAAAACTGTTAAAATTATCAAGCTGCTCTATTTTTCAGAGGGTAACCTAAATGAATTAACAGTATACAAAGCTTCTTCATTTCTCTATAGACCTTGCATACAGGCACATATACATAACATAGGACACTGCTTTTTGTACACACCTTATCAATCAGTTCTGCAGAGGAGCAAAGATCCAAATAATACTGAAATCCTTTGTTTACTATCAAAAGCTTATTCAAGAACATACTACTGCACTTCATACAAGCAATCAACTGAGAAGACTGGTGTGCAACAGAATGCATAGTAAAAATAATCCTTCTACAAATGCAAAGAAGTCCTCACAGGTCTTGCAGGATGCGAGGGACTTTTGCCATTTTAGATGCAGGCTCTAAAATATTCTAAATATAGCTCTCCCAGTGACAACCACTGAGAGTAAAGATTATAGGTCTGTCACTACTGTCCAGTGAAGCCCACCCCTAAGATCCCTAGACTAGCATCAACCAAGCTAATCCTGGAACCTGAAAGCTAGTCAGCTTTCATATCTTTATCATCTGAACACACAAGAAAGATTCTCAGAAGTCAGAAGGTGTAGGAAAAATACATTTCAAAGACAGTATTTGGGAAGAAATTTAACAGTATCTATCTGCCATGATGTAACAAAATCGCCTCCAGGCATGGGGTGGCAGGGAAATCTCTAAGGAGAACCCTCAACAAATACCACAATCTTACTGCAATCTACCTCAGAACATGTGGAAATAACAGGAGCTAGAAATCCTTTTATAGATACAGAAGCACAGTACAGAAAGTCGCGACCATAATGTTCTGCATTCACAACTTGACATGTAAGCTGGAATCCTGTAACCTAGCTTTGAAGATCAGTCATAGGTACCACGGACTTGCAGAATTCTTATAGTTCTGTTTATAGTGTGTGTACACGTATGTATATATGTATTTTAAAGTTTCTAGGGTGCAGGGTTTTTTGGCAAGCAACTCTACTTTAGAAACCTTAGTTCTATAGTATTTTTGTTGTGGACAGATTTTAGACAATTCTGAAGGTGGCAGCACTGACCTTTTTCTTCAAATTGCTGGTTTGCATTTTCCAAGGGCAAAAGCTCAGAAAATGGTTAAATTATCAAGATTTTTTAAACAGAAATTTGGAGGCTTTGTAGTTTTGTTTAAACTTGATTTATCACACTGTAGATGTACACAATATTTGATGGTTATGGGCTGCCTTCACAAAAAAATTGACAAACACTGCAGCTACATCTCCTTATAAGTAGTATCAGAAGTCTACATTTAAAGGAATATGCCTTGCACCTGCGCAAACGTATTTGTCACCATTAAATTACAAGTGTATGTACACATTATTCTTTGATTTGCTTTTGAGAAATTCACTAGCTTATACAATCCTCTAGTCTTTGTGAAGAAAAAATTTATTAAAATACATTAGAGAGCATTAAATGTACATCCAAGCTACAAGACTGACCCTTCTAGTAGTGTAGTCCAGAAAGACAGCACTGTCAGCCTTTAAGATGAAATTGAATAGCAAATATATCTGCAGCCCTCAGAATTACTGTATGCAATATGACTACTCAACAGTAGAGAGGTATGAAACTGAAGGTTAAAAACTAAAAATATAAAAATATTAAAAAAACTTTATCCATGTTTTTCCACTTGATTACATCGTTGTCCTTATTTTTTTAAAAAGAGTTATAGTGCAATCTCTACTTCTACRTAATTCACATAGTATTAACGTGTAGAAAGAGTTACCCTGCTAACTATATTAAGGGTGAGGTTCACCTTTTATATCCTTAGTTAAAATTTCAAAATCTGGGAGTTTCCTCAACTAAATTCTTCATCAGAGACAGTTCTGACATTTCAGATTCCCTCTAGTGGAAGGAAAGAATATTTATCAGTTCTTATTTTTCATTTAAGCAGAAATTAAGCTTTTCATTAGCCAAGGGATTTCTTTAAAAAATGAAAACACAACTAATATTGTTTCACTAAGTAGTACACTTAAAGCCCCTTTTTGAGCAGAAGGGTGCAGAGAAGTTCTCAAGGACTTACATACTAAAGTGAAAGTCTGGTCATTTAGTTACATCAAGGGACGTTTGGAGAGCTTTTTTGGCACAGTGGCAGTTTAAGCAGTTCCCACCTCTTACTGCTTCTTCCTACTCTGCAATCCCATCGTTCTAGCACAGCTGCTTGTCCCGCTTTACTGAAAGGCTGTGCCAAGGCCTGCTACAGCCAAATACACTGGATTACTTTTCAGCTAGATCAGTTCCTCAAGTCAGCTCCCCACTCAAGCAGCCCTGCAGTAAGAGCTGTTTAATCACTGTACCTAAGCCCAACTAACGCAGATAAAAAGGGTCCTTCACTTCCCCTCTCACATTATCAGTCACAGACTTCTGCCATTTACCRTGCTCCAGTTCTCAATGCACCCAATCACATAAGCCAATGTGAGTCATTAAGGTGGCTGAAAACTAACCCAGAAAGATATCACAGAATCACAGAATGGTTGAGGTTCAAAGGGACCTCTGGAGGTCATCTGGTCCAACACCCTGCTCAAGCAGGGACACCTACAACAAGCTGCCCAGGACTGTGTCTAGATGTATCTCCAAGGACGGAGACTCCACAACCTCCCTGGGCAACCTGTGCCAGGGCTCAGTCACCCTCACAGTAAAAGTGTTTCCTGATGTTCAGAAGGAACCTCCTGTGTTTCAGTTTCTGCTCATTGCTTCTTGTCCTGTCACTGGGCTCCACTGGAAAAAGCCTGGCTCTGTCCTCTTTGCATCCTCCCTTCAGGTATGTATATACATTATGATGATCCCCCCTGAGCCTTCTCTTCTCCAGGCTGAACAATCCCAGCTCTCTCAGCCTCTCCTCAGAGGAGAGGTGCTCCAGTCCCTTAACCATCCTCGTGGCCCTTCACTGGACTCTCTCCAGTATGCCCATGTCTCTCTTCTACTGGGGAACCCAGAACTGGACGCGGTACTCCAGATGTGGCCTCACCAGGGCTGAATTCAGGGGAAGGATCGCCTCCCTCAGCCTGCTGGTAACATTCCTCCTAATGTAGTCCAGGATGCCATTCACCTTCTTTGCCGCAAGGGCACACTGCTGGCCCGTGTTCAATTTGGTGTCCATCATGACCCCCAGGGCCTTTTCTGCAATGCTGCTTTACAGATGGTCTGCCCTCAGCATATACTGGTGCATGGGGTTGCTCTTCCCCAGGTGCAGGACTTTGCACTTTTCCTTGTTGAACTACATGAGTTTTCTCCACATCAGCACGTTTAATCAACTTGCCTTATGATCACATAAACATGAAAACAGATACAAAAGAGAAAAAGACTGAAGCAAGAAATGGAAAAGCACTAAGGGGCGGAGGGGAAATAGACCTCACAATTCAATGGTGACAAGTTGTTAGTTCAGTTCTATCATAATGTGAAACTGTGCTTTGCATCACCGTAACAAAAAGGATGGGTGAGGCACAGAAACTGTTCAACACTGCTTAAACAGTCCTGTCAGGACTGTCATGCAACCATGGCCTAAAAAAGTATTTTGGTTTTCAAATTCAGAAAATCAGGAAAATCTGGACCTTTACAAGCACAGGAAACTTAGAACCAATTTTGGGGTAGGTTCCTAAAATTTGTAGTTTTACTTCCCAGGAAGCTCAAATTAATCACAAATTATCCCTTCCTTACAGTTGCTCTATACATAATGCTACAGGTAACACTGACAACATAGGTCAATATGACAACCCTTCCCCAAAGCACGAAACACTGTCTGCCTCTGCAGAGTGTCCTGAATGTAATATTCCTCCCTCTCCAAACACCAAGAATAAATACATCAAGTGTTTCCTGAAAGCACTGTACTTGCTGCATAGAAGTTTTTGGCACAATATGCACGTGACATGGAATTCCACAATTCCAGACACAATGCTCTTGATGAAGAGTGTTGAAGCCACTGCAAAGCACAATGTCAACATATTGCACACGAACAGTAATATGAAATCACCTACAAAGAAGAAAGCTGCTATACAACTTTAAGTCCCAGCAACATGTGAAAAACTTGAAAATCTTCCTGAACAAAAGTTCTAGACAGAAAAAGGGTAGGCCTAAAGAAAAAGTAAACATCAGCTGAAAAAAAACGCAGGTAGTTATTCATGCAGTATTTGTACAGTCCTTTTGCCTTCCACAGTAACTCCAAGCCACCCTAACTCTCCCATTACATATATATCTGCAACAAGTTAAGTTTCAACTTCACTTCGCTTATATAGCTGCTTGGACCTTCGCATATAAAGACAGCTATATGGTCTTAATATTTATACACATGAATAGTTCATTCACCCAGTGTGGTGCTCTATGACAACCACCACCAAAACCAGACTGACTATAGATCTTCTTTTTAGCAGTATTCATTTGGAGGCAGTGCAGATTCTCCAATCAAAATTCAAATCCTAACACTTCAGAAACAATCCACTTACTCTGCATGAGGGTGTTCCTTTATAACAGTGCTAGATTACCTCAGCAGCATTACTGAGCCACTGAAACACACCTTTGTTTTCTCTTCCTTTTATAAGAACATTCCCTGTCAAGACACTTGCAGCAATAGTCAGTCTCGCTACTGCTAGTTTTTAGAACTATCAAAGAAGTAGACGGAATAATAAAAAGCAAATGAAAAAAGTTTGTTACCAACCTCAATTATAAAATGGAGCTTTAAGACACTTTCGGTTATTTTTTTAATTATTTTTACACAACAGTCATTACAGTATTTTAGCTCTCAGAAATAACATTAAATTTCATTTATAAAGGAAATACTTGGAAGGAAATACTAAAGGCAATAACACTGATCAAAAGATTTGTGAACGATGATTCAAGACTGGAACAGAGAAATTACGCATATTGCAGGTGTGTGTGTTAAGGGAAGTTATTCCTTGTTATGGCCCTGATTTGACAATATGCTTATAGCGTACACATCTTCATTAGAACTATTCAGAGATTGGAAATCCAGTGCATATTTGACACACATCTTTTGAAACAGAAGCCTGTATGACATAATGCAGGATAATTAAAAGTTATTCAGAAGTCCTGCTCCATGACTGATTATTAGCTTAACCATAATTTTCTGAATAAAACATGGTTTAATTGATATAATTTGCCTTTATGGAGTTTAAGGCACAGAACGTGCTTCTTACCTGTAATTGTTGATACTTTGTTATGTTAATCTTATCTAACGATTTTGCCAAATCAGGATGATGGATAACATCATCTAAACCTTCTGTGTCTTCGGTTTCAGATGTAGAAGCGCTTTCTACTGTCACTTTCACAGGAATACCTGTCTGATTACATCAGAAAAGAAAAACACACCTGCTCACAGCATTACACTGTGCAATAAAAATCAAAGATTAAATAGTACCAAAAGCTTAATTTAAACGCAATCGTTTCCCAGAGTCCCTCACAAAGCATATACATTGTCCAGCTATACAATTTTGAAATAAATTTGCATAAAACAGTATTTAAAAAAAAAAAAAAATCATGTATGTGCATATATTGGGTACATGTGGCAAGGATTTAGTAGCAGGGGCTGCCGGGGCTGCCCCGTGACGGACACAGCCGGTTCCAGCTGGCTCCAGCTGACCCACCACAGGGCACAGCTGAGCCCCTCAGCCGAGATAGCGGTGCCTTGGGGAAAGTGTATTTAGGAAAGGGCAAAAAATGCCAGACAGGCAGAAAAGGAGGGAACAAAAAGAGTGAGAAAGAGCAGAGGGAACACCAGGCTTGGAGGAGGAGGGGCTCCATGGTGGAGCTGATACCGACACTCCTGCCCAGGGAAGACCCCCTGCCAGAGCAGAGGGATGGGCCAAAGGAGCTGCAGCCCGTGGACAGCCTGTGCCGGAGCAGGTTTTCCCCAGGGACTACAGCCCATGGGAAGCCTACACCAGAGCAGGGGTAAATGTGCTGGCTTCAGACCCTTCTGTGAGCCAATTTAATTCATTAGTACACACTAACACGCTTCTCTGGCTTTTCTCTCGTGGGTGGGGCAGGGGGGAAGATGGAAATGAGAGGTGAAAGAGAAGGAAGAAAGAGGGGATTTTTTTTTTCCCCTGCTGGTATGTTTACTACAGTGGTTCACAGATGGGTTCAAACACAAGTATGTAGTCCCAAAGCAAAAGGAGAAAAGAGAGGAAGGGGGGAGCAGAACCTTTCAGAGAAAAATGCTGTTAATTTTCCTTATTGCCTCTGGAGGGATTGTGCCCATACTCAAACCCAGCTTGGTCATAGGGCTAAGAAACCAAAAGGTAGTGATACAGAAATGGGAAAAAACTAAGTATCAAAGAAGTTTCAAACAAATGCTGACGTAAACTATCATTTTGCACTTCTATGAGAGACAAACTTTAAAAGTATGTTCCAGTCTTAACTGTTAGACAATAAGATTCTGTTGAGAACACTTTCATCTTTTTTCAGGCATTCATCTACTAAATAAACCATCGTATGAGAGAGAGAGTACCTGAATCTTCACTGGTAATTCTTCGGTACTATCCACTGCCCTCCCTCTAAAGTTAGAAAAAAAACTTTTGAGAAAAGTAAGTTTACAATGTCACAATTGCTACTTCCATTTCCAAACACAGGATTCTAGGACAGGTGAAGCAGTAAGAGTAAAACCAGCATCAGACACTGCACTGTATCCCTTTAACACTCATTACATCCTCATTTTCTTCTATTAGTATTCTTACTTGATCATGAACTAGAGTAACATTACTGGATGCTAACATTAGTATCTTCAATAGGTATCTTGCTTAGTTAATTATTATGAACTAAAGTTAACAGGAGAATTTGGTGTTCAGCATTTTGAAAAACAAGTTTAATAAAAATAGTTATGATAGAGCATTAAGTAATTTTTTGTTTAAATATTTATATAGCCTCCATTTTGAGAGACCAAGGTCTAGGGAATACATTAAAAAAAAACCAAAACAAAAACTGTTTCAAAAGGAAGCATGATAATAATATTATGGCTTCCACATGTAACAATTTTTTTTTTTTTTTTTTTTTTTAATTTTACATCACAGGGCTTAGATGATCACAGTAATTATGTTGGCATTGCGGGAAATGGAGCAGAAAGAAGAGGTGGGAAAAATACTTAGGCACCTCAAATTGGATGCCAAATTGACTGTACTACAAGCTTAGAAAACTAAATTGCATCTTCAGCTATGATAAGTCTGATAAATCAAGAGAACAAACAAGCAAGGTGGGTTTGGCTGTGGGGGGTTTTTTTGCTATGCCTGGATACTCCTATGGCCATCAAATTATATCTTTTTGTGTATTTTAAAAACTTACTGGAGTAGAATTTATGTAACATCCTCAAAATTTATATAAACAGAAAAAATTATGGATGCAATACAAAATTCTGAGTGTAACTTTCAAATACGAATTTTAAAAAACTAGCACTGTTCTCTACTACATTTATCATGCAGGTTTTATGCTTTAATATTTTCCCTTGTACTATGAAAACCTCACCTGCACCTCTTTGCACGTTCTGCAGTCCGCCAAGGAAGGAAGCCTTTTGTGCCCGGTGGTAGTGGTTTTGGTGAGTAACTATCTTTCACAGATGTGGTTTTTTTCCCAGGACTTACAGACTTTTTAGACGTTAATCCTGTATTGAACAGCAAGAATAGGAGAAAAGAGAATTCATTACACCTAGTTATTTACATATAAATTCACAGCTTACTGTTTGTAAGTAAAATCTCCTACGTAATAAAAGGGACTGTAGGATACCTTTCAGTCTAATTTTGCTAAAGTGTTCAAAAACTTCTGATTTGCTTCTCAAAAAGAGGAATGGACAACTTATCTGCTTGCAATTATAAGCTGATATACTTAACAGTTATGTTAGGTTGATCTTTAGACAGTCCACGTAGACAATAAAGACTATCTATGTGCTTCAAATTGCCCTCTAGTGGCTTTAGTGTGAAGAACGTTGGCTTTGTAACTGCCAAAATGCTTGAAGGTAAAGCTGGTACTCATGTTGATGCTTCTACAGAACAACAGCAATATTTTCACTTAAGAGGAATAATAATGAAAAGTCATGTTCTCCAGTCCAGTCTCTTGTTATTTTTAAATCATACGCTATCACTCAAAGTAGAGTCAGAATAAATACCTGGTGTGGATGATCATTCTACCCCAGGTTCTGTGTAAGTCAGAAACTAACAAGCCCAGAAAACTGTTCACCTAGTATTTCATAGTTAAACTAGTGAGGACTCAGGTTATTGTTTCTCTGAGATCAATAAAACAACTAATTTTGTAATGGTATAGGAATGCATAACTGTGGTAATGGGACTCCAAATTTCAGTTCATTCTCAACAAGTAAACAGGATAGACTAGTTTTCACCTCCTGACTCCCTCCCTCTCTTTAAAAAAAAAAAAAAAAAAACCACCAACACACCCCCCCCCAAAAAAAAAAAAACCACCCCAAACCAAGACAAAACAAAAAACCACCACAACTATATTTAAGTCAGGCACGTTCTTCTTCCATCACCCCGATCACCACAGTTTATTTGTGCAAAGACTTCAGTTTGATTTATCCTTACCTCTCTGCTTCCAGATAACTAGAGCAAAGATGAAAGACAGCCAAATGTATTACAGTGAAATTTTTAGTAACATCGAAAAATATTGAGTGTATCGCAGCTATCAGTACTTAATTATAAATATTCAAGATACCTATGTTATTTTAAACATACTATTTATAATAGGTTTACATGAAGTTTTAAAAAAAAAAAAACAACAACTTAGAACGTTTTGTACATCAGTTAAAAATGCATGCTTGTTTGTTCTGGCAGAGGACAGTCTGCTACAGAAACGTCACAACATCCCAAAACTAGGCAACTTACTACTGCCCCGCTTCCTAGAAGTGAAAGCTTGTGGAGAGGATGCGCTCAGAATAAATACGTGCAATGCTTCCACATATTTAAGTCAGCATATCCTACCATTTTTCCAGCCACATATCTAGCAGCACTGAAAACAAGAGCAAGTTTCCTACAGAAACCACTGACGGTAGAAGACATATTATTGAATTAAGAATAAATGGAATTTTTTTGAAGACAAGTATTCTGCAAAACACTGGCATTTAGACACATCATGTATTTTATAATTAAAACTCTTAAACATTAAAAGATTATTTTGTAGACAAAATTTACTATAGTCAGAGAAAATAAAGACAGTGTTACCAATACGAATAGTAGCTTTTCCTTTTCGACCACTTCCTAGGACAATAGTTCTTTTCTTTGGTCTAGTTTTCAAAGCATCCTTGGAAGATGGAGACGTCAGCCACTTATACTGGAAATTTTTTTTTAAAGAAAGACAAATTGTTTCAGTAACTGATATTTAAAGAGGTGCTCATTTAAGATTAGAGGGATTTTTGTCAGATATATGGAGAACACTGCTAGTTACAGAAAACTTAATAATAAACTGTAAAATTAAAGAAAAACAAAAATCGCATAAAGTCCCAATTCAAACACAGATTCAATGCAAGTCTGAGTGCTACATTATCAGAAAGTGTTCCCAGAACACCACTATAATATCCCATCCAATATTTTCCTTTCTCCTGTGCAAAACACTTCTCCTTTTATAGTAAAAAAAAAAGCATCAACCCTATAAAAAGGAAAGTCTGGCTTTTGCTTTTCATTCTCAGAAAGCTGGCTTGCTAGGAATGACTGGCTCAGGCCAAAGTTCTCCAGAGTAATGAAAGCTTCCCTAACATGATTTTGTATTAGCAATAAAGTTAGTATTTTAAAAAATACCAAGTTTCATTTTCACTGCCTGTAATGAAAATTCATCCTTACACAGTAAAAGTCTCCAAAACAAAATTAAGACACAGTGATTATCAAAGGCAATTGCTGTACTTCAAACTTCATTTCCTTACAGCAACAGCTCTATTCTTAAAGGTTCCCCTTTCCCCAATAAAAGTTTTATTATTCCAGGTAGCTATTCTGAAGTTACACTGTCACTTATTTTTCAGTGTGCATCCAGCTATAGTTAGTACAAAGTCTAGCGCTGAAGCAGCCGTCGAAGGAAATGCAGTTGATACTAACACAAAGCTTACCTCAGACAACCCTAAACCCCACATCAGAGTACTAGGAACAGTATGCCAAAGTTATTCCCACCTAATGCACAGGGAAGATTAAAATGCCATTACTATGCTCTAACTAACCAAGTTTAGTCCAAGTTTATCGTTGGCAAGAAAAAAAATTTTTTTTTTTAAACTTTAGACTCAAATAATCCTTGTATAAGTTTTGCTGGGTCTACAGCTGGATCTAGTTCCTGAGACAAGTGAATTGTTCATTTTAAATAAAAAATAGACAGAAAGAGTAAAATTAAATTGTAAACTTCTAAGAGCAAGAGTATCTTAATTTTGTTTTACTGCACACATAAAAGAACAGCTATACTAGGTTAAACCTGAAGTTCATCTAGGCCAGTAGCCTGCCTCCTGTCTAGGTGCCTGCTGCTATTGTACAACATCTAAGTATAAAGACAGCAAACATATTAAGACAGTGTTGAAAAATGACTAAGTCCTTGAGCTGAGACTATGAAAGCAACTTGTTTTATAGACACCTTCAGTGGATTTTTCCTTTAAGTTATTCAGTCTCTCTCAGAATCTACACAAACCTTCACCACCTGTTACACCCAATCGTATCTACGATTACAATCCATTATACTAGCTACACAGTGCCGCTAGGATAATACAGTTTTCCTCTGTTTTAGCTGCCCATCAAATTTAAAGGCATCAGTTAGCAGTAGGCAGCTCTTCTTGCAAACTTGAAAACCCAACCCAAAAGGCCAGCACCTACATGCTACTGAAAAGCAAAGAGAAACAACCAGGTTTTATGCAGAACAGGATGGAAGGGCTGCTGTGACTGGTATCCAGTAAGCAGGTGGTGACAGTACATTACAGGCTATTTGTGGCAGCCAAGACACGACCTTTTGTAGTTATGATGGCTTATTATTATGAGGCCATTCACAAGCCCACCAAACTTCTCTTTGTAAAGCAACACAGCAGCACCTTAACATATTTTCTGCACAAGCAAAACCGTGGCATTGACGCAACAGGTGCCATGATGAGATGGTACAAAATGCAGCTCTGCCACTTTCAGATACAGACAAACTGGACCCTTTACTGAGTTTTACTCATGAGAATTATGACAGTTAGCCTTTGGCAGGATAAAAAGCTGATACTAGAGGTAGATGAAACTGGAGACAGTACTAGGGACGATCATCCATGCAACTCTTTAGTCATCTGTGGGTGAGATACGGTATCAGTTAGGCCACTTGCTGCAAGAGTAAGCGACAGATCAATTTCACACAGAAAACTACATCTTACACCTATGCGTGTCTCTACACGTAGGCTAAACTTAGTCCAATTGAGTCTTCATTTTCTATCAATATGAAATCCAGATCTCTAGCAACTACAACTACATTTCTGTATCAGAAATAGTGTGGCCAGCAGGAGTAGGGAAGTGATTGTCCCCCTGTACTTGGCACTGGTGAGGCCGCACCTCGAATACTGTGTTCAGTTTTGGGCCCCTCACTACAAGAAGGACATTGAGGTGCTGGAGCATGTCCAGAGGAGGCCAACGAAGCTGGTGAAGGGTCTGGAGAACAAGTCTTATGAGGAACGGCTGAGGGAACTGGGACTGTTTAGTCTGGAAAAGAGGAGGCTCAGGGGAGACCTTATCGCCCTCTACAACTACCTGAAAGGAGGTTGCAGCAAGGTGGGCGTTGGTCTCTTCTCCCAAGCAACTAGCGATAGGACAAGAGGAAATGGCCTCAAGTTGCGCCAGGGGAGGTTTAGATTGGACATTAGGAAAAATTTCTTTACTGAAAGAGTGGTTAAGCATTGGAACAGGCTGCCCAGGGAAGTGGTGGAGTCACCATCCCTGGAAGTATTTAAAAGACGTGTAGATGAGGCACTTAGGGACATGGTTTAGTGGGCATGGTGGTGTTGGGTTGATGGTTGGACTTGATGATCTTAGAGGTCTTTTCCAACCTTAATGATTCTATGATTCTATGATTCTACAATAGGTAAAAGAAAAAAAAAAAATCCCTGCTAAATTAAATAATTTCAAAGATAGATACCCATGTTTTCTCCACTACAAAAAATGGACCTTTTAAAACCTCACAGGTTTGGAAGCAGTACACAGATGACAAAAGGAAGCAATGTAGATACTAACTGACTGTATTCTGTTTGACAAGCTTAAGCTACGAGAAACAAACATTGCTTCTTTAAATTTGTAAACTTAGTCTCTAGTGGATCCTCCATAAAAAAAAATTCATGGAAAATCTGAAAAATAACTGAAATTTTTCTATGATGCTAAAACTTGTTAAAAATAGAAAGAACCAGAGTGTTAGTTACATCCAGAGTTTAGACTATGTCATTAGGACTCTCACAAATACGCTCTTAAATTGTTTTCACTTGTACATTGTTTTTTTTAAATCGTACGGCTGAATTTTGCCTCTTGACAGAATGAAGAAACAGTCCTTGCAGTTCTTTCTGCAACAGAGCTTAATGACCATTGTCTTCACTAATACCTCTGATGATTTACTAATTTATTCCCTGAGTTCTGACTCCTTAAAAAAAAAAAAAAAAAAACCACCCACAAAACCACACACCACCCACACACAACACAACAAAACAAAACCCCACGACTGACTTTCAATATAGAGCGCATCAAGACACTACCTCAAAGAAACTCAACTGTTTTTCTCTTCATAATATCCAGGCTTCTGTCACTGAGCTCAAAACCAACTGTAAATCCTAGATTAGGGTAGTAAATGTTTCTGTTTCAAAAGAATATCAACCTCAACATCAAATGTTTGCGTTCATCTCGCTAAACAGGTGAATTATCCCTTTTTGAGTGTCTGCACTGTTCCCGTGATAAACAGCAAATGTTATTTACAACAGCCTACCCACAGAGCTTACGAAATAAAGGATCATGGCTGTTTTTATTTGTGGAAGAAGCAAAGTTACTTAGCAAGCTGGTGGTCAGTCCTTTTTCATTTATATTGTTAACGAGTATGAAGAATTACTAGCATCACAGTAAGACTTAAGATACTGCACTACCTGGATGAATATAAAACAAATGTCTTGGGTTAAGTGATCTCTTAGTATATGGGAGATTCCCCAGAGAGTTGCTTCTTTTCACGGTTCAACTTTCCAATCATCTTGAGCATCTCCTGGCAGATGCTATTTTCATGTGATCCCTGCAACATTTTGCAAGCGTTGATTGCATCTGCCAAGGGTAACAACCAACCTCAATTTCTCCAAAAAAGTCTTTAGGAGATTGAAGTGGGGAACTGTATTAATCCTCAAGGAATTCTACACACAAACTTCTCAGTTTATTAGATACTCCCTACAGATCCACAGCTCTGACTTTTAAGCCTTTTTAAAACCAAAAGAGCAGTAAGTTCCAGAACAACAACTGGGATTGTTGCAGCTCTGTGAAAACAAGAACAAGAGTACACTCATTTGTTCGCTGTCTCCTTTGGCAACTGAATCCGATTTCTGTGTTACAAACAAAAGACTCAGTATTTAAACAGTGTATCTGATCATAAATGGTCCAGATATTCAGTTTATGCACGTTACTGTAAATTCTCTATGGACTATTAGATAAAGATGGCAAGGGGTACTGTACTTTAACTAAACTCTGGTTTCTTAGATGGTTAGTATCAGAAAGGATAGTCTTGAGTAGCTTAAAAAAATCTTAACTACGTAAATTATTGAAAAAAAAAAAAGTCTCAAAATAAAGTTTTAAATTTTAAATTGTGATTTCCTTTACTTTTTAATGAAAAGTTATTATTGCCATGTTAACAAGAAAGACACATGTAGTAGAAAGCCTTCCAGCAGTCCAGCAGCAATACTTACTTAACGTTCTACAGTAATGCCCAAGTATACCCACACATTTCCATTTTTCTTTTCATTAAATGGATATCCTGGTTTTATTACATGTTACATCTTAAATTACATAAGAAATCATACAAAATGCCCAGTACAATATCATGCTGCTGCTGCTAGTGTTTTCAGTTTTTCCCTTCATAGTGGTTTTTTGTTTGTTTTTTAAACTGCTTAAGAGTCAAGACTTCTGTGTATAACTACAATAGCTGCTTTAGATTCATTCTGAACAAAGCTGTCCTTTTAAAAAAAAAAAAAAAGTGCAATGGCAGCTACAAAGAAAACCCCAAACTCACTGCAAAATGCCTAACACATACCTCCGAATTAGCACTATTTCCATTCATAAGAACTCTTTCAATAATGTTTTTCATCATAACAGGATCTAGAATGAATTGAGATATCTTATTAAGAATTTCCTGTATGAGACAAGTATTTATACAAACAAACAGGTCATTGAACAAGCAGTACACATAACCTACCCTGTTCCCTTCCCCCATTTTAGAAATGTTTAGCAAAATACTGTTGCAGGTTTTTTCCTTAAAAGCGGTTTATTTTTCCCCTCAGAGATACTGAAAAAAAACCACCAAACCCAAAAAAAAACCACAAAGAGGACAAAGGTAGATACAGATACATACCAATTAATGGATTTTTTCTTATGTCAAGTACCACTAATGTTGTATTAGTTTGAAGAGCATCTAATAACGATCTTGCTCCTTCATTGGATATTCCACACTGCTGTAAATCAAGTGCTAAAATGTTTAAGGAGGTAAAAAAAAAAAATATTCAGTGGCATAACCTGTAGTCAGTATCTAATATAAGTAATCCACACCTGCTGAAAACCTCCATTTCATAGAATATGAAGCATGAGAAAAGAGGACATGACGATAACAGTCATGTGTAAAAACAGGAATATTACTTTCAGAGAAGAAAACTAGAAATTTAAATCAGTATTATAGATCAACATTAAGAAATAACTGCTAAACAACTGCAAAGGAAGGAATATGAAAATCACAGTTAAGTCACTGTTCTTGACAATACCTAGATAGATAGAATAGATAGAATCTTCCCAGGCACCAATTCAACTGCCCAAGGTAACATCATATGTACAAACGTACAACTTATGTCTAAAAAGTCTGAGTCAATGCTTCTACAAGTTCATTGCTTGCACACCTCAGTAAGTTACGTGGTCGCCATGAAACAGTAGTATCATGGCCTTGGCATTTATTTCATGCTGTGCATGCACAGTGTCACAGAATGGTTGAGGTTGGAAGGGACCTCTGGAGGTCATCTTGCCGAACCCCCCCTGCTCAAGCAGGCTCACTTAAAGCCACTTGCCCCATACCATGTCCAGACAGCTCTTAAAGACTTCCAAGGATGAAGACCCTACAACCACTGTGGGCAACCTGTGCCAGTGTTCAGTTACCCTCACACTAAGAAAGTGTTTCCTGATGTTCAGGAGGAACCTCCAGTGTTTCAGTCTGTGCCCACTTCCTCTTGCCCTGTCACCAGGCACCACTGGAAAGAGCCCGGCTCCATCTTCTTTACAGCCTCCCTTCAGGTATTTGCATGCCTTGATGAGACCCGCCCTGAGCCTTCTCTACTCCAGGCTAAACAGTCCCAGCTCCCTCAGCCTTTCCCAAAATAAGAGTTGCTCTAGTCCCTTCATCATCTTAGTGGCCCTTCTCTGGACTCTCTCCAGTAGCTCCAGCTCTCTCCTGTACAGGGGAGCCCAGGTCTGGCCTCACCAGTGCTAAGTAGAGGGGAAGAATCACCTCCCTCAACCTGCTCACAAGTCTCTGTCTAATGCATCCCAGGATACCATTAGCCTTCTTTGCCACAAAGGCACTTTGCTGGCTCATGGTCAGATTGTTGTCCACCTGGACCTCTTGGACCCTTTCTGCAAAGCTGCTTTCCAGCCACACAGCCTCAGCATGTTCTGGTGCATGGAATTATTCCTGCCCAGGTGCAGGACTTTGCACTTCCTTTTGTTAAACTTCATGAGGTTCCCATCAGCTCACTTCTCCAGCCTGTTGAGGTCCCTCTGGATGGCAGCACATCCCCACCTTCCCAGTAAGGCTGACTGGCCTGTAGTTTCCTGGGTCCTTCTTCCCAGCTTTCCTGAAGATAGGAGTGACGTTTGCTATCCTCCAGTCCTCAGGCACCCCTCGCAATCACCATGATCCTTCAAATATTATTGAGAGTGGCCTCACAATGACATCAGCCAGCTCCCTCAGCACTTGTGGATGCATCCCATCAGGGCCTATGGACTTCTGTTATGTCCAGTTTGCTTCAGTATTCTCTAAGCTGATCCTCTTCCATCAGTATGCGTGTTACCTGTACACCTGGCTCAAACTATAAAACAATTTTCACAGGTAAGTATTTGATTCCGTGTACAGAATGCTATGACTTACACCACCACCATTAGTCATTTTGTACAGATATACCGTAGAACAAATTACTTCTCCAAAATAGTAGAGGACAATACTAGATGACACAATAGTATTTGGACACTTTGACAATTCAAAAGAGGAAGATAAATTTCTTTTGAAAAAAGATTACTCTTTCCTAGCTAAATAGTGAGTTACTCTTCTGGCTACCTTTGCTGTAACTGACAATTTTAGGTTTTCTGCCTGCCACTATTATATCTTAAGAGTCAATATTTCACAATACCTTTTAGCCAAAGGTCCTCTCCTAGACAGTCTGCGAAGGCACTTGCTCCTCTATCTCCAACAAGCATGTTGCAGTTGAAAGTAATCCGCCTCAAGCCGGTCATATAGTCAAGGTCAGGTCTCCTGTAACGTAGGCTTTCAGCCCAAGCTTCACCATGTCTTTTCATTGCCTGGTGCTTTGCAAACAAAGAAGCTGTTACCAAGTGCAAAGGCAAAGCCATTACTGATGACAAGAAGATCACAAGTTATCTTTGTTTGTAACTGATGTTTAATGGCTTGAGTGCTGACATAAGAAAGACAGTCATACCATTTCTGAGTTCAAGAAATACAAGTAATTTTTAAACATTACAGTTAAGCCATGTTTGTTCTGATCATCCAATTTGCAATGCAAATCATTAAATATGGCTACAAAACATCTTATTACCTTCTTTTGGCAGACAGACACTTTCAATGCATCTCGAATAGGAAATACACACTAGGAAATTATGTGCTTTCATGCAAACCAATGTTAACATTAATTAGAATATTGTACTAGTCACAAGCTTACTGATCAGTTAATTAGTAGCTTCTAAACTGTAAACTCAAGTATTCTTAAGCATTGTGTAAGAATAATTAAGACATTTTTCAAAATTTGTGACAATGAAAGAAGCACTCCCCAAAACAGGTGTCAGACATTTACAGCCCTAATCCTCACTTAAAGAAAATACATCAGTCTGAACTGTTATTTCTTTAACTGATGTTTACTAAGAAATATCATATTTAAATCCCACACCAGTAAACTAAGCTACTTTTGGCATACAAAGTCACAAATTTCAGGACTACTCACATACTTAACTTCAGTATTCACATATACTGCTCACAAAGTGCTTTGATGGATTTAGAGCTTGAAAGTAAAAGAAAAAAATCAAATGTATTTAAGTTCTTGTGAACATTTGGTTCTAAGAAAGGTGATTAAATTACCTTTAATACATTTGCTGTATGTTCTGCCCCTCGCCATGTGAGGCTACATCCTGTGAAGTTTACATATCTGATAGTAGCTGAATTCTTTACACTCTGACAGATTGCTGAAGAAAACAAAAGCACGCATGTCATCTGCACACACCACAGCCAGATTATCAGAACACACTTTTTCACTGCCATATTAAGAAGCTGAATCAGCTTTAATAGGCAAAAGCCTTGACAAAGAACTAGTGTTGAAATACAAAGTGTATGTTAAATACCTTCAAAGTGTTCTAAGATTATAATTTCTAGCACAAGTGTTTAGCAAAGACTACCTGAACAACCTAGAACATATTTTATTTCAGTTTACTTATGTAAACATGAACGAATCAAGAAAGAGTTAACCTCAAACAAATACTATGACTGCTGTTTTAAATAAAAGTATAAACATCGTTATAAAGTAGTACGCCTATTTACTAGCATCAAGTGAAGAAATCCAAGACTTTAAATGTTGTTAAGTCATGTAGAATGAAGTGAAGATTGTTATTTTAATCACTATAGACAAATTTAAAACAGGAATGGAGATACTGAAAAACTTACTTCCCTATTTAAAGGACTACAAAAGAGAGAAGTATATTTACACATTTTTGATTCTGAACTTACTTTCTAATCCTCCATCTCCAATTGGACAGTGGGCTAAAGACACACTCTCCAGAGATGAAGCTGTGGCCAAGCCCTTCAGAATAAAAACAATGTTTGTTAACTGGCTTGAAAAGCAAAAACACAAACAGAGAAAAGACCAAGATACCCAAACCGCTCAGAACTCTTTGTGCTTCCTACAAGAAACTCTAGGGGGTTCAGAGGAAGGTCAAAACAAGTGAACCTTTTCTTTAGCACAGGAGGAGCCGTAGCCTATGGGCACAAGCAGCAACCTCCTTTCCTAGAAGCCACTCGCGAGCGAACTGGAGAGTGTTCCGCGAACTGGAGAGTGTTCCAGTAACACATCTTGAAGACCTGTTTTTTATCTCCTTGGTGTCCCACAATTTTCCTTCTGTCATGCACATGCGCGGCAGTTTCACTCGCAAGCATAAGTTATATGCCCCAAACACATGGCAGAGATGTTGCTAGGAACTTTCTAATAAGCCTTGATGAATCAGGGCAAGGGAAGGTTATGTGATTTTGACAGGTTCAGCAAGACTAGGTTATACTAAATGTCTCAGCAGAGGAATTCATACGACGGATAACACAAAGATATCTTAGAAGAGGAACATCCTCGTCTGTGACAAAAATTTATAAAATTTAGTTGCTACTTCTCTACGTTCTAAGCATATTTTCCATTTATTTGTATACTAACATATTCTCACCTTTGTTAAAAGTATTAGATCTCTCTCCCTCAGAAGCAAACCCTGCAGTTCTAAATTTTTTAGTACATCTGATACACTGAGACAGCCTTTGACAGCTTTGCATAGTTGGCCAGTCAAGTCTTTTGATCGAATTGCTGGAATTCTCCTTCTAAAGTAAGTTTTATATCTTTCAACACCTAGTAAACAACAAAAATTACACATCAGTAAAATCCAGTCCCTATTGACTTAAAAGCAATCATAATCACACCTTGCTTTTTTGCTGCTTTTCTTAAATAGAAATAATTCCTTAGGTATTACAATTCCTCCCCCCATGTATTCAATCACACAAAAGTTTTATGCAACAAATTCTAACATGCATATATCAACATATTTCTCTTTTATGGCCATCACTACAAACCTGATTCTCCAAGACCCTGTTGATGAAAACTTCTTATTCCAATAGAAGTCAGAGTCTTATTATGCCTGATAGCATTCAGAAGTGGTGCCCAATCAGCAGCTTTGATGCGATCTACAATTAGATCAAGAGCACCCTGAGCCAGGTTAGCCTTCACAGCTTTCAGTGGGACAGAGCCTTGAAGAGCACAAAGATGTTCATAATGTGAGTAGAAATCCAGCATGCACTGTCTTCTTATTTTGACTGACTCAATCATTTCTTTTATGTGATAAACGTCTCTCTAAAGTAAGGGAGAGAAAAAAAAGATATAAACTTTCTCCAATGTATAACTGATTTCGCAACACAGTCTCAATTCAGCATGCATACCCAAAACATGAATATGTTCATGCATACTGTATAGCATTTACATGTCTTTGATGTGGCAGCTAAAACAGTGACGTCTTGTGATGCTCACCACCTGTGTAAGTACAGCTGAATGAAGAAGGGGGTGAAAAAAACCAACCAACAAACCTGCATTTTTATTCTCCCACACAAACAGGTATACCCAAAACACAAAAGGCCTAATGTTCAAGCACTAACTGCTGTAAAGTTCTTGTTTTCCTCTTAAAATTTAATTTTGTAGTGTCAGGGTGTGCAGACTCCTGAAAGTCTTGGACGCTCCCTGACCCAAGATCAAGGAATACAAATGACTATTCCATAGAGAACTAGTTGTGAGCTTCTCTGCTACTTCAATCAAAAGTCTAAATTCTCATAATATAGAATAGAATGTGTGTTTTCCTAAATATTTTTGCTATTGCATACCTTATATACTCATCCCAGTGAATTTAGGAAAGCGTTTTTCAGGCATAAGTTTTTGTTACACATTAGTAGCCATCTAGCGAAACAGTACCAACTCCCAAGTAGAATCTCCAAACACTGCTATGGCACAGCTATTACGAGTAAGTAATTCCACAGTCTCAGTAGGAATATTTGTCAGTATATTTAAAGGACCCATTTATTTGTCTATTTATTTATTTATTACTCTAGACAGCATTAAGTATCCTACACATGACATCAAACATTGTTCACATTGCAAACATTTTTTCATATTGTTAAAGACTAGATAGCTTCAGCCGATCTGCTGAAATACTCTGTATGTCAACATGGGACAAGAAGTACTGGATATGTACAAGCATGTGAGGACAGCCATTTGTAAGAATATAATTTAGAAAACAAAAAATCACATTTGGATGACTGAAACTGTAATAATAACAGGAATAGAAACTCTAATAATAGTTCCTCTACGCCCTTTTCTTTCTTTTATTTTAGCTCTGATTTACTAGCATTAGGTAACAACCACACTGTGGCCACAGGAACAGAAACAGCTAAATTATAATCCAACACTTCAGCTTCAGAAAGTGACCATCAATTGTAAAGCACCACTGACTTCGGGTGATGTATCAATGCGCAATGTATTAGCCTTTTATCTGCAGAGCTTAAGCAATATTCTTTCACAGTGGCTTTCATTGCAACACTTGAACACCACACCTCCAACTGAAGTAAAACAGGGCTCTCCTGGCCCTAGCACTGAAGTTTAACCCACTTGCAGGTAGAAAGGAAAAGGGCCAAACTGATCAGACCCACAATAACTTCCAACTGAGAAACAACTGTGTGAACTAGAACTCTTCTGCATGGAAGCTAGTGCATCTGACACAACCCTAGAACATCTTGATTGGCTCTGAGAACGCAGATGGGACAATTATTCACTATCTCTTTCAACACAGAAGCAAAAAGACATCAGATGATACTAGCTGGTGACAAATTAAAGTAAAAAAAGAAAAAAAGCACCTAGTAAAACTGAGAAATCCAGTTCCACGCTAAGAGTTTTTAGGAAGCTGTAAGTGTATAACGATTCAAAAAACAGCTGGACAAATTTACAGGGGGACAAAAAAATTCCGTACAAGACCACTGACCACAGAAACAATGACCATGCCCTACATCCGGAACTCCAAGACACACAGAGGAAGCTTAACGACATGCTTACTCTCTGCTTATAAACTTTATTAAGCATGGCCTGGTAGTCTGCTGGGGCTAAACGCATTTTATTTGACCTGTTGGACCAATGTACTTAAGTATATAATACAGCATCCACCTAACATACGCAAATAAACAACTCTGGTTATAAYTGGGGTAATAGTTTTTTTCTGTTTCACCCACTCAACACTGCCACCAACTCAGGGAACTACTTCAGTGCTCCGCTTCCCCAACAAAGTACACCATGAAACCAGCGTGAACTGTGGACTGCGCTGCTCGCCATCAGCCACGGGAATAAGAAAGAAGCGCCCGGGGCGGGGGGGCGGAAGCAGCGACAGTCGCTCCCTCCCGCCCCGTACGCCTCCCCCCCCCCCAGCTCGGACGGTACCACCTTCCCAGAAGTGGCCTCAGCCAGCCCCTGCGGACTCCCAGTTGGGCCACCAGCCCCCTGCCCGCTCCTCCACCGCGGCACGGACACGACCGCGCAGGAGTTACCCGCCTTCTCCCCCATGCCCCGGCCCCGGCCCCGGCCCCGGCCCCAGCCCCGAAGCCCGCGAGCCGCCGCTGAAGCGCGCCGCCGGCCTCGGCGGTAACCTCGCACCTCCTCCCGAGCCCGCCGGCCACCGCAAGCCGTTACGGGAGCCTCCCGCCTCCGCACGGCGCTGAGCCGGTCACGCGCCCGCGGCGGTTTCCCTGGGATCCCAACCGCCGCTGGCCCGCCCGCCGCCACGTGGCGCGCCGGGCTGCCACCCCGATTGGCTGCCACCCCTCCAGCCTCCTGCCTTCATACATTCAAAATGGCCGCGCCCGACRGCCGGGCCGCCTCGCGCCACCAGTCTCGCTCCAGGGGGGCGAGTGCCCCTCGCCGCCGTAACCGTTGCCCCTGCGCGCGAGGGGCGGGGCATCCCCCAGCGCGTGGCCAACCCCGCTCCGGGACGGCGCGCGCTCATTGGCCGCGGCGGGAGGTCGGCCGGCCCGTCGGCCGGTCCCGGCAGCCGCCTCGCCTCGGGTGCGGTTGCGGCCGTCCGCGGCGGGCGGCCGGGAGGCCTGCCTGTCCTCGAGGCCCTACCGCCCAGCTCCTGCCGAGCCCCGGCGGCAGGGCCGGGCGCGCCGTTCCTCCCTCCCCCTCCCTTTCCTCCCGTGCTCGCGCGCGGGTATCCGAGCGCAGCCCCGCGACGGGGCGGGCTGGCCCCCGCAGGCCGGGCGCAGCCCACCGGCAGCAGCTGCTCTTCCTCAGTCCCGGCAGCCCCCAGCCCTAGCCGTGCAGCTTGCGGGTGGGTGGCGTGCCTGGCTCCCGCCCGAGGGCGACCGGCACCCGAGGAATCGGCAAGGTACAGTTAGCTATTCTAGTCGTTACTGCCGCATAAACGCTCCTGCGGAGGGCAGGGAAAGTTTAAYACATTCCTCTTTCCCTCATCCCCGCATGAGCGTAGTGTGTCTTTAGACCAGAGCTAGACAGGAGGGGTCTAAAAACAGCAGAGGTTTTAGACAGAAATTTTCCAGCTGAACGGAAACTGCTGTTTGCTAAAAAAAACCTTTACATGCGGTGCTAGAAGAAAGCAAACATACTGTCCTTCAGTATGTCGTTAAACACACCGCGTAGCTTTACTGCCAGGAAAGCATACACAGAAGGAGCTGTATAGACGCTGAAACATTGTGAATTGCAGTAGTGGCTGCAGTCAGCTGGTCTCAGCAGCCTGAGGGAGGGTAAACAAATTCCTCTTTAAGAGCCACCTTTCTCATTAGTTTGCTAAGTTAGTTTACATAGACGTGACTTCAATTCAGATCGGAGAGTTCTCACCAGCGTTCAGCAGAGAGCATTACAAGATGCACCATTTCGGGCAAAATGACTCGAGTGTAGTCCGTGCGCTGATCCTAGAATTTGCGGTTCATTCATAGGGACACCAAATACTTAAGAAAATTATTACTGCAAATTGATGACTAAGAGCGATTTGGTTCTTTAAAAAGTTACGCTTCTAGTCTGCTTGTAGGCAGCAGGATTTAAACTCTAAAGCTGAGCAAACTCCAGAGAAATTGAACAGGTGAAGGCCCCTAGAACTTTGTGAGAACACTGTATGTTCACACCGATGTAACACTACACACTGTCTTTAACTAACATTAGAAGCAACTGAAGTAGCCTGAGTGCTATAATCAGGTGTGCCAGAACAAGAATTATTTCAGTAAGTCTGAGGTCACCATCCGTGCAAGTTGTTTCACCATGACATTTTGTGAATCAAACATAAAAGACAAGGGACGCAGGGCCATAATCAGCCAAACAACAACAGCAGTTTTTCTTTCTTGACTGTATGACAAAATATTTTCGATGCTTGTCATACCTCTGGGTACCACAGACTAAACTCAAGCAAAATAAAATTTAAATATTCTCAAGGATCTTTAAAGATTTGCTGTTTGTGCTATTTGTGCTACTTAGTTAAATCACTTTTTAACAGGTAGGGAGTTAAGAAGTAGGGACTACTTCACTGCTAGTCCACATGCATTTGAAATTTTCTCTTTTATTAATATGTCCATAATTACCTTTGTACTGTTTTTTTTAAATTCCTTTACTCATCTTACTTCTCTGGACAGTCTTTTCACTCAGTGAGGATTTTGCTCTTTTATAGGGTGACATCTACAAACCATCTTTTATCTACAAATCAAAGGTGTAAGATGATAACCACATCTTCTAAAATCACTTGGGGTGGAATTTTTAGGCATGTCCCTATTTTCTTTGGAAAATTAATCTAACATGCTTGATATGATATTTCAGAAGTAGTAACTTGGAATTCTATGGATTTTAAGCTATGAAAAATAGAAAGCATCTCTGAAGATTCCAGGAGGGACAGACCTGGTGTTTGCAGATGTTATATATTGGAGACTCTCGAGCCTTGCATTTTGTTGTCAATTTCAATGTCAATTATGCTGTCGACTGTAGAGACTGGGATTTCAGGATGAATTTTGAATCACAGCAGCACTGTCACTGCCATGTAAATGAAGCAAGAAGCTTATCTGTATGCAATTGATTAGTTGTGTTGTGCACCAAGAATAAGCCTGAAATAACAGCAAGATGAAGAGTGATTAGACTGTTAATATAGCTCTTGTTATTTTGTGGCATGTCAAAACATGTTCTTTATTGGATATAGCCTTGAAACAATCACACTAGATCTCTAATACTGCAGGCTGCATAGATCATAATTAAGTTATAAATAAAAGGGAATTTGTCTTGTCAGTAAATAGACATCTCCAAAGCTGAAATTCATAATATTGCAGAGACCCTCCTGCAGGTTGCTCCCTACCAAACTCCCTACCAAACTTTGTTTTCTTTAAAAAATAATGCTGAGCATCCTTTTCCTCAGCATTTGATTCATTGGTTTTGCTTTGCATTCTATTTACTCCTCTAAGATCTTTTTTTCACATCTTTTTTTTTTAAATCAGATTTTGGTACACATGACACAGATCTGCCAAAAGGGCTGGGTACTGAGGAAGTGTCAAAAGTGTTCTGTGTATATGAATCATTGTGTAGGCTCTAAATTCAGGCTTTATGCAGTAGGCAGCTGTAATATGTGTAATGATGAATGTACAGTTGGTGTCTCATTCTGCATTCCAGTCTTTCATTTGTAGAGTTTTCACAGCCTACAAACTGAAGTAATCCTCTTTTATGGCCACTGTGTGCTTTGAAAATAACATAAAGGTTTGGATCAGTTGCTAAAACATTTAATAAGATACTGTCATTCAAGAATTGTTCTAGATTTCCAGAAAAAAAACATACGGGCAAGCTATGAGCACTTCAACCTGAACCACAGTATTATGTGAATGGGGTATGTACTACACTCTCTCTTATTTTGCAAATGGTAAAAAAGCCATATTATCTTCCTGTCATTCAAAAGTACTCCGTAGTCTTTTGTGGTCACAGACTTCCAGATAGTTACACTAGTCTCATATATTCAACGTAGAAAGAACAGAAGACAGAAAATAAATGTATTAGAGCATCAAAGTTTGCCACAGTTGACACTTAACAATACTGATTCAGGACACTAGAAGAGAGGCTGATTTACACTATTGGTGATTGACAAGATACTAATACACTGCATTTTTTAATAGCTTTTCTTCATTTCTTGCATTTATTTATTGCTGTATATAGAAGCCCAACTCACTCAGCAATAATGAGACCTTTTTTTTGTTTCTTAGTAACTATCCCTACAGTTGAAGTAGTATTTAAATGTTTTTAAGCATGTAATATATATGACATGCTTGTAAAAAGATATATTTTAGGGTGCTTAGGTCTTGGAGTAAGCCATTTCACTGTATTTCTTTTATTCATGTTCAGTCATTGCCTGCATGGCACTTCTGACAATATTCTGACAACATTATGAAAGCTATTTACTAGTCTCGTTAAAGCATTAAAAAATGAGACTTGGAATTTTTACTGTAGTGTTTTATGTTTTGTCTTTGGCTAGATTTCTCATTTTTATGTAACATGTCCTGTATTTTGTAATTGTGACTATAACCGTTACTTGCTTTTCCAGTCAGAGGCAGTTCCCATTAGTGTTTTAGATCTTCAAAAATATGAAATGATTCGGTGAGATGCCAGATGTCTCTGCAGAGCTAATTCTGTCACTTTGGCAAATTATGTCGTCTTCACCAGTCATCATTTTGCTGAATTTGTTGAACTAATTCTTGTTCTCACTGTTTTCTTCCTGTATCTTTGTAGGCCATTTGGTCTTTGGATTTTTTTTGTTTGTTTGTTTAATGTATACTAATTCTAATTTTTAATCTGATTTAACACTACAAGCATTTGTCACTCACACCATAGCCAATGTTAGCTTTCTTAGAGGCATCAGGGAGAAAAAAGGGCTGTGCACTCTACCCTGTCAGTGTGCAGGGCAGCAGATATTTTCTCTTGCCTTTATGAGGACGTCTGGCAGGTATCCTACTTGGTTGGTGTTCTTCCACATTGTCCCTCACTGCATAGTATGCGTTAAAAGAACAATTTAATATTTTGTCTTTTTTTTTTTTTTTAAACTTCTATATCTAGCCTTTTAAAGTCTGCTTCCAAAACTAAATAGCTAGCAATTTTCCTCTGTTCTGCAGAATGCCAGCTGGCATTGAATGCTAAAAGGCAAAAGGACAAAAACAAAATTTCCAAAACTATTTGAAAAAGTTTCAAGAGCTGCTGCTAGGGCAGTTCTTCATAGCTTTTGTCCTGAGCGGATACTTCGTTGCTAGGTAGCAGTGTTCCTCAAGCAAAGATGTATTGGTAGAGCCCGTAAATCTTTTGCTTAAAGCAAGGAGGAAATAATTATTTCATTGTGTCATCATTAGGCAGCTTAATCATATTTTTCTTGGAAGCTCATGATTGCATAATGACAAGTGCACAGTGTTATTTATTATTTGCATTATACTGTAACAGGACATGGCACTTTAACACACACAAATGTGTAAAACAAACCACAAAATCTCAATGTCTAACTCAGAGCAGTCCACAGGCACATCAAGTTAAAAAAAAAACGAGTCATTGTTTGTGAATTTTCACAGTAAGGCACACTGAGAGATCCAAAGAGGTATGAAACTTGGTATAAAGAAAGAAGTTCTGATGATGATAAGGAATTGCACAAAAACTCTTGAAACATGGAGTGGGCGCTGGAGACTGAAGCAGTGGTAAGGAGGTGTGCTTTGGAGAGCCTAAAGGGAAAGGAGAAAGTTGGCCAAGATGGAAGAATAAAATACTTACGGACTAAGGAGAAAAAAAAATGCTGAGTGCAAGGGTAAATATTCTTTGTTTCAGAAATCTTGAGTTGTATATAGGCCAAATAGATTCAGTTCTTTTCTTCTTGCAATAGCCATCCATGCCATGGATTAGCACTCATTTTAGTAGACTGGGAGCTCCAAGTCCATGTGATGAAGCCTGAATGCAAAGCAGAAGTTGTTTAGTGGAAATAGGATTTTTTTCCTTTTGTCTACCACTGGCTTGCTTTTTGTTCTCAAAATCGCCTGCAGTATAATTTTGTTGTTTCTGTCTCACTGTCAGATATGTACTGAAAACCTTTTCTCTCTTTTTGTCTCTCCTTCTCATTCATTGTTTCTTTTTAATTTTTTTTTTTATTTTTTGTTTTTCAAAATCGCTGTTTAACAAAATCAACCATCTAGATACAAAAGTCTTAGAAAATAAATCATTATTCCCCCAAAAGTTGTACTGAAAACTATCTAAGATCAATTCTGAAAGTCATATATTGTTCTAACGTTAACAAGAAGCCACAATGAAAAAAATCACCCAGAAAATTAAATGCCCCAAAGTTAGGAAATGACTAAATAATGAGTGTGGAGAGTATAGAAAGAAAGTATGAACAAAAATAGCAACAGCATTTACTGTGTCTTGATATATAGGATGTATTAAATAAGATACCATATATAGTATATAAATCATATTGTAGATAGGATAAAATATGTAACGTATATGTATAATTATATACAATTGTATATATAAGAATATAAGTTAAATATGTAAAATAATATATGCGAAATAACATCTTTTTTTCTGTTGAAACAGATAATTAAGTAGGTAAAATTTATGATATAATGAATGTATAAGAAAATAACGCACTTCAGCTAACTGTTCTTGACCTTAATTTCTCTCCTAGCTTGGGAACCATTTCCTAGGCTTCATTGCACGGAGTTAGTCATGCTGTTTTGATTCACTACACAGACCTGCACAGCCTGAGCTGCCAGAGCAAGTTATGGTAACAGTAGTAATTACTATATATTAATTTTGAAATATATAGTAATTTTGAATATCAGTGCTGAAGAAGGATGGAAAACACGGTTTTTCATTAGGGTAGCTTTCAGATATGCTTTCTATCTGCTGATGAAATGTGTGGATTACAACAGACCCAATCACATAGAATTAAATGGTTGAAAGGAGGAATATTGTCTATCCTCATTCCAGCTTTGTAATATTAATGCATAAGATGGTATTGCAAGGGGATCCTAACACGTGAAGAACACAGAATTTTCCACATAAAACATCTCCCAAGAGGCGTAGACAGGAATCAAGACGCCCAGGTAGCTACCGTACTTGGCACTGCTGCTGAACAGCCAGACATTCCCTCTGAATGCCTGCGCACCTTGGCCTGAAGAAGATCAGGCAGAAGCAGCTGGCACCGCAGGATGAAGCAGAAGATGGTTCTTACACAGCTTTCATTACCTGACCTGTACTTAGCTATACAGGGTAAAAGAGCTAAATGTCATTGGATTAAGTCAATGAAATTGAATTAATTCATCAAATACTTAGTGCATAATTACAATAATAAATGTATTTCTTTTGTTCAGCTTTCCATCATTACTAGTGTAATCACTTCTGACATTTTACTCAATATATAATGACTTCTTACTTTCTGTTAGTGGCAAGTCCCCATGTGACATTAAATGAAGCTTGCTTAGACTCAGAATTTTTGCATACGTGCATAGTTCTTGTGTCTTTGAATTTGGGAGATTTTCTATCAGGGTAATCCATAGACCATTTTATATTTCTAGATACAAGTTTCTTTCAAAAAGAGAGAACTAAAAGATCAACAAATATATTTGGAACTGGATAAATGTATTCTGGTTTTTGACCTGAAGTAAAGTTTGAATGTGTATTTTATTAAAATGTAGAAGGCCTTTATTAAAAGTTCGTAACAAAAAATGTAGAAATTCAGAACTTCTTCAGAAAATATTGCCTAGTCTTCTGAAACATCATGAAAACAATTAGAAAGAGTCTTTATTATTTTGTATTGAGGTAATATTATCTCCATATTTCACTAGATAATTTATAATTTCCCAAGGATGAACTAAAATTTCATCTTAGTAAGTTTCTGTGCCGTTTTCTAGATACCCATCTAGATTTGCATCTAAATTTTACAGTTCAGAGAAATGTGTATTTAAAGCATTAGATCAGGATCTTTTGGGGAGACAACCCACTGTGAAATCTGGGTTATGATCTATTTTGGCAACAGTATTCCATCACATAATCCCATTACACTAGAAATTATATTGTGTTAGTGGGCAATTTCTGTTGTTTCCTTTTTTTTGTTGTTTTTACATCTTCTTTGCAAATAGAATTAATTCATTAATTCATGTAAATAACTCAGTTGAATTGGAGGCCATTTTTTGAAAACTTTTGATGAAATTCAGTGAAAGGGAAGGAACGTGTTTTTCTTGTTTAAATCAAATTCTGCTCTTTCTCAAAAGCATTAAAATTGTCCTAAGTTAGAAATTTCTTTTAAACTGTTCTTTCAGGTGAAGCTTACCAATTTCCACAAGAAAGTAAGTTTTCAAGGTAAGTTATTCTTTTAAATTAAAGATAAATATTTGTGCTGTTTTTACTGGGCTTTTAAATTATACATTAAGATCTTCAGTAATGTATTTTTTATTTTGAATATTCTTTTCAGGATCTTCCTAAAACACCTTTTGCACCTGTCACCTGAGAAAAATGCTTTGCTAGTTCATTATACATATGAATGGCTCCCAAAATATGCAAGCCCTAAGCACCAAAAACAGAGAAATGCACTCAACTTCATAAACATCCAGCTAAGGCACTGAATCAGGCACCAAGTTTTCTAAAATGCAAATAAGAAATTGTTAACTTCCTAAAAGTTATAAAAATATAAAAAGAAAAGGAAGTTTGATAATTTTGTAATGCCAATGTCCTGGTTCCGGCTGGGACAGAGTTAACTTTCTTCCCAGTAGCTGCGGGGGTGTGTGCTGTGGTTTGGGTTTGGTATAATAGGAGCGTTGATGGCCCAGTGATGTTTTGGGTGGTGCTGGGTGGTGCTTGCACCGGGCACTTTTCGGCCTCCCATGCCCTGCCAGGTGCATGGGAAGCTGGCGGGGGGAGCATAGCCGGGGTGGTTGACCCAGCCGGCCGAATACTAGTAGTAGTTTTCCTACTCGTGCCCTCCCGATTCTCTCCCCCATCCCACCGGAGCAGGGGGGTGAGCGAGCGGCTGCGTGGTGTTTAGGTGCTGTCAGGGTTAAATCACGACAGCCAAAAAGAAAAATTTAAGTATATGTCGTGGTTGAAAACTCGCGGGTTGAGAGAAAAACAGTTTAATAATTGAAATATACAAAGTAGAACAGTAATAGTAACAGTGATAACAACAACAACAATATACAAAGCAGGCGATGAACAATGCAATTGCTCACCACCGGCCCGAACCGAACGATAGCCCGTCGCCCGGGCCCCCCTCCACATACTTAGTTTTTATACTGAGCATGACGTCGCATGGTATGGAATACCCCATTGGCCAGCTGGGTCAACCACCCCGGCTGTGCTCCCCCCGCCAGCTTCCCATGCACCTAGCAGGGCATGGGAGGCCGAAAAGTGCCCGGTGCAAGCACCACCCAGCAGCACCCAAAACATCAMWGGGCCATCAACGCTCCTATTATACCAAACCCAAAACACAGCACACCCTGCCAGCTACTGGGAAGAAAGTTAACTCTGTCCCAGCCGGAACCGGGACAGTATATCTAAGAACCTTTTATGTTTTACAAAGCCAGTTTTATTTCTCAATATAAAAGTAGTTTAACTTTTACGATGTGTAAGACATACAAGCAATAAAAGAATTAACTTGCATACTTTTAACCCAAACTTAATAAATTACAGACTATGCTGTGTTGACAAGGACCGTATTACTTCCAAATAACATTACTCAGAGAATGCTCAAATCTTCAGAATGCAATTAATTTCACTTCATGAGAGAAGGGTACCACAGGAAGAATGATTTTTTAGCACCTGTCTTTGAGAAAAGTAGACCTCAAGAGTAACTGTACTGTGCAAGAGAGTATTTTGAGGGAAGAAAGTGACATTTAAACAGAAAATGTTACTGGTTTCTTGTGTAATGATCTGTGGCATTTGTATAAATTAATTTGAAAACTTCAGTATTTTAATTCTTTATTTGCCTTTACTAAAAAGACAGTGCACTTAAAGTATGATTAATTTTAGTTAATCATAATTGAAGAAGTTCATAGCACTACATTTTTATAGTGTGATGTGAAGTTTGATTCTCTATTTAAAAGCACTTAAAGAACAATACAAAAATTGTTGCACGTGAAAAGATTTCAGGCTTTACAATGAGGACTTTTTTGCAATGCATCACACAAAGATAAGAACTATGATACCACTAAATTTCAGTATACTTGAGACATTTAAAAGAGTCAGCAACATTACTGCTGTGAAGAACAATTATTTTTGCCAACAAATCATAGCAAGGCTATATAATTTAGAACTAGACTCAATTTTTCAACGAATTAAGCTCCATTTTCAGAACTAGGTACGGTTGGATAAATAATGGAAGGATAACATTTTGAGAATTTCAAGAATAATGAAGCACATATAAAGCAAAACCTAACTCTATTTCAGACAGTCTACCTGAACTTCTAAAATCATCATCTGAGTTTTCAGACCTGTCAGAGATCAAATATTTTATTGCTTATAAATGAAAGAAAATTTCTATTCAGAAATTAGTAAGAATCAACAAATGTTCATCCCTCAAACTGAGAATACAACAAATGTCCTTCTTGGTCAGACCACGCATCCCTCTAGCCCAATATTCATTCTCCTACAGTGGCCAGTGGAATTACTGTGTAGGCACAAAAGCCTGGCCCTTTTCTGCGGTTCACTCCCTTTGTACTCTCTCAGCATCCATGGCTGTTTTACTAGGCGCGTTGGGGAGGACATTCACACCTTGTCCTTTTGCTGTCCATTATTGACCTGTCGCCCAGTACTTTGTGTATTCCATTTTTCGAAGTTGCTCATGTTGTCTGCCTCTAGAAGCTTCTGGGCAGCAAGTTCCACAAGTTCAACACCTGCCAGGTAAGAACTTTTATTTTTTACACAAAATCTCCAGGTTGTTTCATAAAATGTCCCTTAGTTCTGCAAATGTGGGATTTAGTACATAACAGTTCTGCATGCACTTGGGCAACCACCTTCATGATTTTTTAAACTGCAATCATATCCTCAGTCAGGCTTATCTTCTCCAAACTGAAGYCCTGGTCCTTCTAATTTGTTCTTGCAAAGAAGCTGCTCTACCACATGACTCCCTCAGTTGCCCTTCTCTGAGCTTTCTCTAACGCCACTACATCCTTCTTGAGATGCAGAAAACGGAACTGGACATGGTAACCACAACCCACAGGCTCACCAAGGTTTCGACCGCAAGGAGATGTCTCTGACCTGTTTTCAGCACCCTTTTGGTGATTGCCAACATCCTGTTGTATTTTCAGCTGCTAATGCGTGCTAGGCCAATGATTTCAAAGAGGTGTCAGTGATGACGCCCAGAACTCCCTCCTGAGTTGTAAGTTTGAGCTAAGCATTATAAAAGCATTTAATTGCATGCTTAGTGTATCTCTCATTCTGAGCAGAATCATGTTTTCAGTGCTGAATTTTCCTATGCTTCTTCAGTTAAAAAGAATAAAAGCCCGTGAGTACTCATTTTGAAGCAGAGCACAGAACAGGAAATACCTCTTCTGTGATAGTCTGCATCCTTGGCCTACACTTCAGGGAGAGCCATTTGTGTGAGTTCAGCAGTACTGGTTTTGCAGAAGGAAAAAAGACAAAATGACAGCAGAAAAGCTTTTTAATATAATACAGAATCAGTTTTCTTCACATAAAAATTAATTTTCCTGTCATTACTTCTCCTCCAGGGGAGATTTACCTTCTTTTTATTTACCATGAATCTTTGACGTTATGCTGGATGCTGCTTCAGAGGTCAGACGGCATTACTTGGGAGATCCATCTAATACGTGTAACTAAAAGAGCCTGAAACAACACAGTTTTGGATTCACTTGGCTAGATGAAGTCGTTGGGATGAAGTAGAAAATTAAGGAAGAATTTTAATAATATTTTATTATTGTTCAAGAGCCTCYGAGGAGTGATGTTTTTCAGGAACAAAAGCTGGTATTCACATGTATTCAATACAATCCAAACTGAAAAACTGAACACAAAACAGATAAGGAGGCTACATTTGTTACAGTAAGAAAACTCACGTGACTCACTAAAGAGTCTGCAATTCTGCTTGAACATTCTCAAAATGATAGTCGTATAGGAAATCGGAAGACTGGGACTTCAGCAATTAACTGCAGTGTATATATGGTTGATGGCATTTAGAAAACACTGAGAAACATCCCATTTTCTCAAAACAGTAATATTTTTCAGAATTGTAGCCGAGGACAAACACATTTTCACAACAGTGACATACAAAGACACAGTAATATTTGCCTGACTCAGAAAAAAAAAAGTAGTCTGGCAGCCAGCCAATCTTAGGCTCATTGTTTGAAAAATGTTAAAGGACAAAATCCATCATCACAGTCAGTGCATGTGGAAGTAGGAGGGGGGTGGAATGAAGGAGTGGGAGTATAGAGAGATGAGTCTAGGAGTACAGAA
The DNA here is from genome assembly GCA_035582835.1 of Phoebastria nigripes. NCBI lineage: Eukaryota > Metazoa > Chordata > Aves > Procellariiformes > Diomedeidae > Phoebastria > Phoebastria nigripes. The sequence continues at coordinate 206,831 of JAYKAV010000911.1, read as the reverse complement.
GTATAGGAGTAGGAGTATAGAATATGCTGTCCTGGTTCTGAGATGGTATTTGTTTGATGGTACCTAAGAATTGCCTATATAAATATTTTCGATCAACAAGTAAATGATCTTTTCCCCTGGATTTCACTGCCAAAAATGTCTCAATCTGGAAGTAGATTGTTCTTTTTTTACAGATTTTTCCACTGTTCTCCTGAACATCATTTCATGCCCTTTTCTCCTGCTTGCAGCTCCAACGCCCTATTTCAATTTTCTTTAGAGAAGTCATAAATAAATCATTGTACTGGCAGAGAAAAGAATCTAACAGGAATGATGTTTCTGTGTGTTCTCCAACATCCGTTAACTGCTGAATGTAAATTCAGTAGATGAAAATATACCTTTAGTGTCTTTTATGTTACTTTATTAACAGATCACTTTGTTTACATTATTGAGCACCAACTGGTAGTCTGCAAATTCAGACCTCCTACCCACAGGGAACACTGTAGATACAAACCATGCTGACACTGTTTCTGATGCAGTTTGAAGGTACAATGACATAGTGATGCAGGAATTTTTAGCCATTATTTTAATTATTTAGTTGTTGTATATACTGCCTGCTCATTTTACATTATCACCTGAAAAGTCTAATAAAGACATAAGTTTTACTGTGGCATGTGGCCTAATGCATTATGCTGTATGTGGTGGGTTGACCTTGGCTGGCTGCCAGATGCCCACCCAGCCGCTCTTTCTCTCCTCCTCAACAGGACAAGGGGAGACAAAATAAGAAGGAAAAGCTCATAGGTTGAGATAAAGACAGGGTGATCGCTTACCGATTACTGTCATGGGCAAAACAGACTCAATTTGGGGAAGATTAATTTGCTGCCAATTAAAAATAGAGTATCATGGTGAGAATCAAAGACAAAAACTAAAAACACTTTCCTACCCACCCCCCCTTCTTCGCAGGCTCAACTTCACTCCTTCACTCCCAACTCTTCTACCTCCTCCACCCCCAAGGCGGTGCAGGGGGGAGGAGGAATGGGGGTTGCAGTCAGTCCATAACAGCTCCTCTGTGCCACTCCTTCCTCCTCACGCTGTTCCCCTGCTCTGGCACGGGGTCCCTCCTACAGGATACAGTCCTTCACGAACTGCTCCAGTGTGGGTCCTTCCATGTGGTACTGTAAGAGACCAACTGGCAGCTAACACCAAGGCCAACTTGTAACCCACTGGAACACAGACCTGTTTTCCAGCGACAGGAGACAAAACTTGGTAAGGGAGCAGGGGGTTGGGGGGGTGGAGATCCCCTGAGCCTGTCTGAGGAATGTCTCAAACACTCACAAGACTGAGGGATGGTGAATCCCAGGAAGGCTCCTCTGTAGAGAGTTAATTGGGTCTGGCCTTGGGAGAAGAAATATGATGACACCATAAGTCGGCCAAATAAGGGAGTATCCAGATAAGCGTTAAGAAAACAAGAACGACTGATAAAACCAAAGAAACAACTACTTGAACTGAGTGAACTATCCTAATTAGCATACTAAAAAAATCCACCCACCAGCAGGAAAAGCCCCCTACCCAGCAAAGCCCCTTCCCCACTGAATATGCGCAGTAAAAAGAAAGGACCCTGTGACTTTAAGTGAAGACAAGACATATAAGAACCGATAGAAGTGAACTACAAAACTGCCCCCGTAGCAGAGGGGCAGTTTGAAGTGAACGGCGGGCATAAAAGGGGAAGGCAAGGAGGGGAATGGGCTCTTTTCTCTCGTTTCGACTTTTGATCTGGGAACTTGGGACTCATTTCGGGAACTTTTGAAGGAGCGCTCCTGCGGACCAGAGACCCCCGTCGGCTGGACCAACGCTGGAACCTGGACCAGTGATCTCTTTCTCTTTCTTTCTCTCACTCTCTCCTTCTTTCTTTCTTTTATTTTTTTACCTTTTCCTAGTAAGTAACGCAAGGCATAAACTCCCACAGCAGTGGTGAGCAACAGGCTTTTCTGCTACCCAATTATTTCATAAACTCCCACAGCAGTGGCGAGCGACAAGTTTTTCTGTTATACAATTATTTACCAATGAGCCTAGCTATAGAGTAAAAGTCTTTGCTTATGTACAGACCTTGAGTGTCGTTTCACCTTAATCCATACCAAGGGAATCTGCGAATCTGAGTCACCTCTCCCGCACAGGTGGGACGTGACAGGTACTTCAGGAACAGACTGCTCCAGCGTGGGTCCCCCACAGGCCGCAGCTCCTGCCAAGAGCCTGCTTCTTCATGGGCTCTCCACGGGTTGCTGCTTCCCTCAGCGCATGTCCACCTGCTGTGGTGTGGGGTCCTCCATGGGCTGCAGTGTGGGTATCTGCTTCACCGAAGTCCTCCATGGGCTGCAGGGGGACAGCCTGCCTCAMCATGGTCTTCACCACGGGCTGCAGGGGAATCTCTGCTCCAGTGCCTGGAGCACCTCCTCCCCGCCTCCTCCACCGACCTTGGTGTCTGCAGGACTGTCTCTCACACATTTTTCCTCACTCCTCTCTGCCGGGCAGCGTTTTTTACCCTTTCCTAAATATGCTTTCCCCAAGGCACCACCATCTCGGCTGAGGGGCTCAGCTGTGCCCTGTGGTTGGCTGGAGCCGGCTGGAACCGGCTGTGTCCGGCACGGGGCAGCCCCGGCCTCTCCTCACAGGGGCTGCCCCACAGCCCCCGCTGCAGCGCTGGGCACTGCACCCCGTACACCGCACCATAGCCCCTGCCTCAGGAAATGAAGTAGCACACGGAAGGGAAAATTTATACGTACGATTATCAGGATAATGTAAGGTGCACATGCTTCTCAGTCTTGAAAGGTTTTATTCTGAAAACAAAGCACAAATTCAAAATTCTTTTTTTTTTTACTGGCCATATATTCTTAAAGATAACTATTACTATCTGAATAACAGAGGCAAATGGACACCTGCAGGAACCGTGTTCCCAGAGACAATATACAGCAATTGCTAATGATAATGTAATTCTCTCTGAAAGGAACAGGCTAATTGAGAAAGCAGCTACTGCCCACTGTATTTCTAGCCAGGTCAGAAGAGCAAAGCAAACTTAGAAATACAATGAATGAACAATACATAAAGTAAATAGCAGTAACAGCCTGGTTTTTTATGTAAAATGATCTTGACAACAAGGTACGTACAGTTGCCATCACAGTTAGTTCTAAGAGATCGTACTGCTAATGACTCGGCGAGTGCACACCCAGAAGAGTACAAGATGAGAATATCCTGCACCAAGTACTAAACAGAAGCTAGATGTTTTTCGAGTGATGGTTTCATCTTTAAAAAGAGAGAGAGAGAGAGAAAGCAAAGCGGGGAAACTGCATGTAGAGACAGCATGCAATCCTGAGAAGAGCGGGGGAGCAGTAATGCAGGAATCAATCAAAGCACCTGAAAAGTGGTTCAAGTGAGATGGCTCTTGTCCCAAATATGTCACTAACATGGCCTCTTCTACTGTCACAGCAGGACTTCCTTCTGAAGACTACTTGTGATGCTCACTGACCCAGGATCAACTGCTCTAATCTGAGTATTTCAAAAACTGCTGAGGAAACCCAAGAAAAGGCATGCCTATTTGGAGCCATATTTGCTCAATAATAGTCTTCCACCATATTTCAGTCTTTCTTTACTGTTAGGTTGTCTTTCTAACCTTAGGCTTTACTAGTCGAGTTAATTGAGAGACGAGCATTTAATTTTATGGCAAATCAGGAGCTTTAACGTGCAGGATGGTGCTTATTTATCAGACAGGTGATAGTAACTGTTCAACTTTTTTTTCCTGGTCTGGTAATGAGAGATACTCCTTTTTTTGATGCAAATTGATCAAAGTTATTACTCATTTCGATGCTGCTACTATGATTTACTATAAAAAAGAATACCTTCCTGTACCACCAAAAAAAGAATGCAAGTGCTATTGAAATCAGTGTGTTCACACATTTTCCTGAACAGCGGAAAGCTGCAGAATTGGGGATTTACCCAGTATTTGTCCAATATTGGACGGCTAATTCTATTGATGCAAATAACTATCTTTCAATTGAGAAAATATGTTAGAAGAAAACAAATACAAATGAAAAGTTATGAGAAAGTACCTTAGAAATGGATCCAAAAGAAGGTTCTGGACAGGGACCTGGAGCAGAGAGTCCTGATGAATCCCTGTATCCCCTACGTGGCAAATAAGCAGCCCACGAACAAACACATTTAGGCTGGAACCTCAAAGGAAGCCCCTGGCCATTCAAGCAGCCAGATACTGGAATCTGCTTCCAGCAGTGGAGGCAAAAATGATTTCTTATGAATAGGAGCTTCATGTATTTATGAAAGGGGTTAATCCCCAACAGCAGTAGGAGCCTACGCTGTGATCCAGTGAGTCATGATCCCAGGAAAAAACCCAAATCTACATTGCCATCTCTGTTTCTTTATATTCAGAATTATCCTAAGGAAATAAAGGTATTTTCAGATGAAGCTTTACTCTCTGCTTTTTAAACTATCCAACTGGCATTTTCTATATGTAGACTCTTTTTTTTCCACAGTACAGCTAGCTTTAAGACCCACAGTCAGGTATTTCAGTTCTCCAATATCTAGACATGAGATGAACTGTAAGGAAGCCAAGCCCAGCCCTTCTGCTTCTGCTTTTAGCTTTGCAGCCTGTACTTATGTAGCAAAACACTTAAAAAATCATTTCACTTTTATGCATGTATGTAGATCTATTTAAGCCAAGTGGAGTCTACAGCTAAGTGCTTTGCAATTTTCACATCGTAGCTGATACTTCCTATTTTTATGAAGAAAAGACACAAAAAAATTGAATAAGTGAGATTAAGAATAGAAGCTTGTTGCTGTATCAGATGCAATAAAATACTTTTATACTGAACTCTTCACACACATTTACATACCAATATTTAAAAACAAGTTTGTACTGCTATTCATTATTTATTGCTACTTAAGGAGTAGTCAGCCAGGATTTCTAAACGGATTTCTAAACAGACATATTGATTAGACTTTGCTCTTAGTGGGAGAAAAAACACATTCAGTTTATGGCCTGCATTAATGTAGTTTATCAATTACAGGCTCCATTTTTGGGGTAGAGAACATGTTCTGAACATTTCTTAAACTCTGAAATACTAAACTGTTCATGCTAATACAGATAACAGGAAAGACACCATTGGTTGAGCAACCTGTTTTCCCAGTATTCAAAATAATGTTTTTATTGCAAAGGTACACCTTGATTTCAAATGTTGTCTCATGAAACAAAACCTCTGTGAGTCCGTGAGGCTTTAATCAGAAGGTAGTTCAGCACACTTGAATGCCTTTGTAATTTTGCTGAATTTTACATCTAAGTATCACACTGACTAGTCGGAGTTCATGAAAATTTGTCTGGTGGCATGTGGCCACAAAAGTCTGTGTGTAAAAGTAATCTCATCTCTATGATCTTTACTGTAATTCTTGAATAACAAACTCAAATTAAGCCTCTAGACGTGTTTTTAAAAACTGGTCATCATGGAGAGTATTACATAGAATGCATCTACTGAGTATGCTCCTTCAAAGGAGAGAGCTTGTTAGAGGTTGTGAGGGTGGTAGGTGCTAAAAGGAAATCCAAAAATGGACAGCCAGAAGCAAAACAGATCCTAAGTGCTGACCAAGGAAACAATGTCCTAAATCAAACAAGTCTATTTGCTTAGTAATAAGGGAGCTGCTAATGGATGGTGCTGTTTTACTAATAGTGATGCATTTATAACTGCTGAAAGCGTTACTCTCTTCTTATTTGCAGCATGGCTGAAGATTTCTCTGAATTCAGTTCGTACTCCTGTTGAGGTGGTATACATGAATACAGAGGGGGCTTTGCCATGGCAGAGAGAAGAAAATGTACGCGTTGAGAGACCTTGTATTGTTGAAATACCTGTATTAGCACATGGGCTTCTCATAAGTATTTCTCTTACAACTACTGTCAATTAGGATGGGAATCCCAATGTACTAGACACTAAATAGAATTACAGAAAAAAGGAAATGCACTCCTGTCCTGGTTTAACCCTGGCAGCACCTAAACACCACACAGCTGCTCGCTTACCCCCCCACTCCGGTGGGATGGGGGAGAGAATCGGGAGGGCACGAGTAGGAAAACTCGCAGGTTGAGATAAAAACAGTTTAATAATTGAAATAAAACAAAGTAAAACAGTAATAATAACAGTGATAACAACAACAACAGAATATACAAAGCAGGTGAGGCACAATGCAATTGCTCACCACCCGCCAACCAGATGCATGCCCGAAACACGAGAGCCCCCCCACACCCTTAGTTTTTATACTAAGCATGACGTCACATGGTATGGAATACCCCATTGGCCAGCTGGGTCAACCACCCTGGCTATGCTCCCCCCGCCAGCTTCCCATGCACCTGGCAGGGCATGGGAGGCTGAAAAGTGCCTGGTGCAAGCACCACACAGCAACAYACAAAACATCAMYGGGCCATCAACCCTCCTGTTATACCAAACCCAAAACACAGCACACCCTCCCCAGCTACTGGGAAGAAAGTTAACTCTGTCCCAGCCGGAACCTGGACAATATCCACCCCTTATTCTATACCATCTATGTCATGCCCAGGTCTCACGTTTTCCAACGCATTTTTCCTGCCCTTCAATATACACACAGATATCATTCCTTTAGTCTATGGGCCATCCCTCTAAAATGTCCATTGARTTCATTTAGTCCATGACTTTTGGGCTCCATCTGTCATAGCAGTCTTTCAGGGCAGGAGAGGTGGTGTGTGGTGTTGGATTGTTGCATCCTGAAGCCAGTTCTGGTTCCATTATCGCTGCGCTCGTCTGGTTTTATCATCATTGCAGTTTGCTCGGTTTCATCAGAGTTCTTCATTAATCTGGGTGATTCTTACTGCAATACCTTTGATATGACATACAGCATTATATAGCAATTAACATCATACAATTCAGTTCATTGGCTATTTTCACCCAAAATTAAATCCCCTTGAGGTACACATCGGACTTCCCCATCCTCTTGCATTACCCACCAAGTGCACCCAGGTCCTTGAGCAAAAGCAATCCCATGAATGGGTTTTCCCTTGCCTGAGGCAGGACTAACCCAGACTGTCTTCCCCAGCATATTTTTTATGT
>JAYKAV010000911.1:179639-198143 GCA_035582835.1 Phoebastria nigripes | reverse complement strand
GGCTGCGGTGTAGAGCACATTCTTCACATCTTGTCCTGCCCAGACTGGCCCAAGGGCTACTGCCTGAACTAGCTCCCGTTTAATTTGTTCAAAGGCTTGGCGTTGCTCAGGGCCCCATTTGAAATAATTCTTCTTCCGGGTCACTTGATAGAGAGGGCTTACAATCAGGCTGTAATCCGGAATATGCATTCTCCAGAAACCCACAACGCCTAASAAGGCTTGTGCTTCCTTTTTGCTAGTTGGTGGGGACATGGCTGTTATTTTATTGATCACATCCATGGGGATGTGACGACRYCCATCTTGCCRTTTTATTCCTAAAAACTGGATCTCTYGTGCAGGTCCCTTGACCTTACTTTGTTTTATGGCAAAACCGGCCTTCAGAAGGATTTGGATTACCTTCTTCCCTGTCTCAAAAACTTCTTCTGCTGTGTTGCCCCATGCGATGATGTCATCAATGTACTGCAGGTGTTCGGAGCCTCACCCTGCTCCAGTGCAGTGTGGATCAGTCCATGGCAAATGGTGGGGCTGTGTTTCCACCCCTGGGGCAGTTGATTCCAGGTGTACTGGACGCCTCTCCATGTGAAAGCAAACTGTGGCCTGCACTCTGCCGCCAAACGGATTGAGAAAAACGCATTAGCGATATCACTGGTGGCATACCACTTGGCTGCCTTTGACTCCAGTTCATATTGAAGTTCTAGCCTGTCCGGCACAGCAGCACCCAACAACAGCGTGTCTTCGTTCAGGCCACGRTAGTCTACTGTTAGTCTCCACTCTCCATTAGACTTTCTCACTGGCCATATGGGACTGTTAAAGGGTGAGCGAGTCTTGCTGATCACTCCCTGGCTCTCCAGTCGACGAATCAGCTTATGGATGGGAATCAGGGAGTGTCGGTGCAATATTGCCGCCGGTGCACCGTTGTGGTGGCTATCAGCACCTGTTGTTCTTCGACCCTCAGYAACCCCACAACAAAAGGGTCCTTTGAGAGACCGGGCAAGATAGACAGTTGTTTAATTTCCTCCATCTCCAAGGCAGCTACACCAAAAGCCCACTGGTACCCTTTTGGGCCCTTGAAATACCCTCTCCTGAGGTAGCTGCAATGCCAGCTGTGGGGGGTGGGGTAGCTGCAGGGCCCGTTGTTTTGTCATCAGATCCAGAGACCCTTTGTTCCCCTTGAGGGTTCTGAATAGTGTTAAACAGGGCTTGGTAGGCATGGGCCAGGCCCCAGCACATTGCAGTGATCTGTGTCTCCCTAGAACTGCCAGGGTGACAGCGTACTTCTTCCAAATACTCTACTAACTTCTCAGGACTTTGCACTTGTTCAGGGGTGAAGTTCCAAAACACTGGGGGTGCCCACCGTCCTAGACATTTGCCCATGCTATCCCACACACCCTGCCACTCATAACTATCCAGCCTTGGGGCAGATCTCTGCATGATATTCTTGAATTGCTTATTAACCTTAGACAAAACCAAAACAATATTCCCAAGAAATACCAACAGATATATCTTAACTACCCAGGRAYGTTCARGGTACTGACAAGTTGTTGKAACAAAKGAGAAAACATBATAGAGGAAGGTGCCATTCTGYATTTCCTCCWTAAAAAGCTYSTCAGAGGAAGAGGTATAATTGCTAATTGTCTCCAAGAGGTGGTACCCAAAGTACAGTAACGGCWTCAGTACAACACCCAGATACCAAATAATGCCCAATGCCAGTGTTTTAATAACAAATCTCCCWGGCAAAACATCACTAATCACTGCAGAGCACAGCAGACCGCAGAAACCAACACCAATCTTTAACATGTACGGCAAAAACGAGAGCATGATGCAGGTCAGATAAACTAATATGGTGACCAACAACTGTTAACAGATATAAATTCCTTAATATGCTGTAGTTAATCTGTTGTTATCTCAAACCTTTCGTGCCCCACGTTGGGCGCCAAAAAGGACTGTCGCAGTTTAACCATGGCCAGCACCTAAACACCACGCAGCCGCTCGCTCACCCCTCCACTCCGGTGGGATGGGGGAGAGAATCGGGAGGGCACGAGTAGGAAAACTCGCAGGTTGAGATAAAAACAGTTTAATAATTGAAATAAAACAAAGCAGAACAGTAATAACAACAGTGGTAACAACCACAATAGAATATACAAAGCAGGAGATGCACAATGCAATTGCTCACCACCCGCCAAACCGACACGTTGCCCGATAGGCGAGAGCCCGTCCCAGGACCCAGAGCCCCCCCGCCCCATACACTTAGTTTTTATACTGGGCATGACATTACATGGTATGGAATACCCCATTGGCCAGCTGGGTCAACCACCCCGGCTATGCTCCCCCCGCCAGCTTCCCACGCACCTGGCAGGGCATGGGGGGCCGACAAGTGCCCGGTGCAAGCACCACCCAGCAACACCCAAAACATCAATGGGCCATCAACGCTCCTATTATACCAAACCCAAAACACAGCACACCCTGCCAGCTACTGGGAAGAAAGTTAACTCTGTCCCAGCCGGAACCAGGACAACTCCTAAACTGTTGATTGCTGCCTATACACATGCATTACAAAGCAGATCTGGTACTAATGCATGAAATGCTGCAACATGAACAAACCAGCCAAATGGGGCAATGAAGGCAAAAATGGAATGTAACAGAGATTAAGCAAGCTGCAGTAACTAGAGTCTACAGTTTATAACACAGAATTCTAATAACAAACTACTCTCAGCTCACTGCTAGAACTGGCTGTTCTCAGCATGGTCAGCTGTTAAGTACTGTATCAGATGTAAGCCTCAAGGAAGGACTTGATAAAGCTGCTTTTTTCCATTCATAGAAGGAAGAGAGAGAGGGATTGCATTCATAAAGGTAAAAGAAAAAGATTAACTGGGTACTTTAGCAGCAGGAAAATGGAATTAAAACTGCAATTAAATTGTACTTTACATGATACAGGGGACAGCAAAATTGTGAATGATCTGAGGTTAAAAACAAATGTCTTTGTGAATCTTGGAGAGCTCTCTCTCTAATGCGACCACAAAGTGGGAGCAATAATCAACCACTTTGTTTTAGCTGGTTTATTTTTTCATTAAGTAGCACAAATGACTAAATGAGCAACACAACCGCTTTGAAAAGAGTGCAAGATGCTGTATTGGGAGCCTTGCAGAAGACATTGTACTTGAGGAGTCAGTGATCTTGAACAGGCCATGTCTGCTCTATTGGGACTTGTACTTGAGAAGCCCGTATGTTATCAATATAACCTGTAAATTGTAGTACGTATTTGGGAAAGGTAAACTATATGTGGATCAAGGGGTGGAATGCATTGATCCTGACCAGGAGACCACTGTGCACCGCAGCTAACCTGGGCAGGCACCGCATAGCCAGCGTGGCCTTCAGGCTGGGCTGTGCCATGCTGTGCCATGCCGCACGCTTCCCTCGGCTGCGGGACGGACCCAGCCCGTGCATGGCGCTGGAGGAGCCTGTGGGCAGCTCCTGCTTGGCACCACAATTACACCTCCTGCGTGGCCCTTGCCCGTATCTAACAGTGCACAAGTTGTCATGAGAACATCCTTTAGGGAGAGAGTTGTTTTCTTGTAAGGAAATTATACATGACCTCGAATGACCAAAAGGGGGAGTTTCTCCGTACAGACAGGATCTGCTCTGCACAGCATGCCACAGGAAAATCCATCGGGGCTCTGTCAGATGCTGCATGAACATGGGATGCCCAGCATCTGAAGGGGTGTAAGATGTTACTATCTATATTCCTCTTCTTTGTCTTTCTGAAGCAGTTACCTTATTAAGGCATTTGTTGTTGGTCCTTTCTTATTGAGATCCAGAAAGATCCCTGCACCAGCTCGCTCTCACCTCACCCCTACCCCAGTGCAGAACAGATGGTATTTGGTGTTATGCGGCGTTTGCTGAACTATTTCTTGGAAGTCAGAATGGTAAAAAAGGAAGGTGATTTCATTAGAAGAATTTTGAACTCCACGGAGAAATTTAAGCGTAAGTACCAATATATATGATATACTAGAGAATTTTACCTAATTTTTTTTGTGTACAACACTACCACCTTAAGGTCACCTATGAAGAGTCTAGCAGAAACTTTATGAGGATGGGTATAATAACAATGCTTGAGATAACCAGCACACCAGTATTTTGCAGCTGTTAAAATAATGAAAGCACAGAACCCCAAATAAAGCTCAGCCAATATGCAAAGATAGGCTAACATGTTTTTTTTCTGGAAAAATTAAGTCTTACTGAACAAAGAACATGCTAATAAACAGATGAAAGTGCTTTGATCATGAGTGCTGATGATGATCTTGAACTCAGAAATTATGTTATAAACAAATCTGGCCATTATGAGATTAGAAAGTTAGATTTGGTGAAATGTATTTGTAATGTGAACAAGCAGACTTCTAATTCTTAGCGTACTCTTTGTTACTCACCATGACAATAACGTAAAACCTCAAAAAGTAGATTTGCGAATAGTCAATTTATTAGAAACTGCAGTATGTGGGAGTTCCCCAATCGCTTGTCTGAAAAAATAATAAATCATGCTTTTTTGAAAGCTATCTGGGAAAGTAAATTAAATTCATCACTTGTATGAATGCACCGATATTTACTGATTTGTATGATCCAAATTTCAGACCAACATTTAGATTATTTTCAGAGAACTGATTCTAAGGACTGATAGAAATTAATTCTCATTTAAGCTGAAAAATGATTGAACCAAGTGCTACAAAACCCACTCACAATTAGCACACTAGCATTTGTTGCCTCAAATAAAAGGAAAATCTTGCAATCTTTTAAAAAATCTCTAATTGCATAGAATGTTCTCTACCTCTGACTCCCTATTTGATTCTACAATATAATTACTTCTTCATTGTTGGGTTAGATGCAAAGAACTGACTAGTGGGTAGATCTCTCCACCTTTATAGTACATCACAAAAGTGAACTCACATTATTATAAAGGGAAGTTCCTAAATCATTTTTAATCTTCTGGTTTTTATCTTTGCAACTTCCTGTAATACTGCACCATAATTATGTTAAATGCCTAAATGGACAGTTTAATTATTTCTTCATCTCCAGAACACCTGGTAGTATTCGAATTGTCTCAACAAGGATTTTCATTTCATTGATACTGACCTGTGACAAATGTATCTGTTTAGAGCTCAGCTTCTGAAAGAATTTTCTACGGAGACAACTATTTCTAGTCACGTGGAATTTTTAGCTGAATTTGAGCCTAAGATTATGACATATTCCTAGAAGGTGGTGATGAAATAACTAGTCTTTCAGCAAAAAACACAAAACTGTGAGTTTAGGTCATGGCAATTAACAACTGTGAATATTTTACCTTAAAACACTGAACGCTGCTCTTCTTATTCAATGACTACTAAATCTTTATTCAAGCAAACTTGATCCAAAAGACAATGTCTATGCTCATTCATGTATCAGGACAGATAGATAAGTAACCTTCTTCTGCCGTTTGTCTCTATAGCTTTTTCTAATATCATCCAACATATATGTAGAGTGCCAATAATTCATCTCTTTAAATCCTTATTTGTTTTGTTTTGATTACATTTAGGGTCTAACCATTAAATTGTTTATTAAGTTAAAGTTGTTATTTAGTCAAGGGAAACAAAGTGTGACATCTTACAAAAAGATTCAGTTGAGTCTGACTAAATGCCTGGTATTAAGTAAAAAATTAAAAATAAAGAATACAAGTTTTAGCTTCGGGATCTTCTCTTTGAAATATACATCAAACATTTTTTCTCAATGCTGTTGATCTACTAAGCTTTGTACACTGCTTGCTTAACACACTGGATGGCACTTTTTATTTATCAAATGAAAAAGAAAACTAAATGCCACTGATAACATATTATAAAAGATTTATTTTTATTTAATCTGTTTTTATATTTCATCAGTAACTTCTAATGGCAACAGTGATGTTTCGGATTTGAAAAACTGCAGTTAACCTTGTTATTTCACTGTACCTTAGAACTGATAGTTTTCTCAGAATCCTTTGTTGCTGGAAGAAAAGGAACAATGACACAACTTACACGTTATATTCTTTGCATCTGCGGAGAGGCAAAGTCTGTAGGAAGAGAGAACGTCTTTCATTAGAATGTCTGATACGTGTAGTTGAAGAAAGGTAAGTTTTGGACTTAGATTCTAAGTTTGACCATGCTGCAGATTATACTGCTTTTTTAAAGATAATGTAATACAGGGCTTAACATATGTCAAATAAAGTTGTCAGTCGTTGGTTCAGTAAAGCAAATACATACTGTGATGTTCTTTACAACAGCTTAAAGACAAAAAAAGCTGACACAGCAACTTCACTACTGCCTGTGTCACTTCCTGTCTTTACCCATAATTTACACACCGAAGTGCTCAATTAATAACAAGATAAACAGTCAAGAAATTAGTAAAACAAAGAAAATTGAATAGAAAAAGTCAGTGTCTTAAGGGTAGAGTGCTATACAGTGCTATATCGGGGTCTTCGCCCCCCCTTTAAAGATTCTACATTTAAATTCAACTTCATGTTATTTTGGTAACATGATATGTTTCTGTTTCCATGTTTCTCCATGCATTGTTTGGTTACTTCTAACAAAAAAACCCACCTGAAAACCTAGTCGGGATGCATAAAATCTTGAATTGGTATTGGTATGCATACCAAAACCCATTCAGGATAATTTTGACTCATGCTTAGGCCCTTCTTCCATGTGCCAGCTCATCTGAGGTCATTAAAAATAGAATACATATTTTACTCAAGAACATCAGGAAGTGAAGGGGAAAGGTAGCCATTTATAATTACCTGAAACAGGATAATAGCGACACTGCCATTTCTGTGCAAAGAAATGAAGTATGATGTTTCTTACAGGCGCTGAATTAATTCTTACAGTATGTCTTAAGCTTTTTCCAAGCAAACTGCAAAACTACAACACAAATGGTGTGCAATGCACTGTTGAACTAAGCATTAAAAGGGGAACATTAAAGGCCACTGGTCTGATGCATTTAGATTTCCAGGCTCCTAAGGGATATTCTTCCCATGAAAAACACTGCTTCTTGGTACATTGTGCAAGAAACTACATGAGAAGCCAAATTCTGTTTTTCAGTATATCCACAGGGCTTCTCTTTCACCAGTTTTAGCTGTTTATTTGTATTCTAGGTTAAAAATGAGCCCTAAGTAAATACTTGCGAAGTTTAGCGGTCACCAAACAGTCACGAAAAGTAAGGCTTTGTATGTAGGAAAAGATGTAGATGCATTCATGTAACATTTCGTGCATTTGCTAAGCAAAGATGTTCAAACATGACATGCGCCTCAGTTCCCTCCTAGAGCTTTTGGAGGAATAAACTGTATCTTACCCTGAACTGAACCTATAGGCTCACTCTGGTTGTCTTTTCATCCACAATACATGTAGAAACAACAGTATCACTGACATAAAGTCATCAGCTTCCTTCTGATACCTGTGTGCATGTATTTGTTGTGATTTATACCTATGGGTCCTGAATTTGAAGGGTCTGTCATATGAACAGCGGCATGACAACATTCTAGTGTACCCTTTACAAAGTGCAATTGCATTACAACCAAATAAAATGCATTTCAGTCTCCAGCAGTAAATCACTGGCTAACTTTTATTTCAACATTATGTTTGACTTCTAGACTGGGTTTCCAACTATTCTGAAACACGACAGACTTCTGCCTCCACCCATAAAATCTCCTTTGACTGCTGAGACTGGGTATTCAACCCTTACTTTGGTAATAAACTGACAAAACAAAAGCGGGGAGGGAGAGAGGGAGAACCAAAAAGCCTTTCCCAAATTTAAGAAATATAGCTAATAAAACTAAAATTTAAATAATGCCAGAAAATTAAAAAGTACCGGGAAAATGTCCTACCTGGAACCCTGTCTAAGGCTAACAGCTAATCAGGATTCACATAAAAAAAGGTGTATTTCTGCCAATGCCTGTTAATACCAAAGCACAAGCTACTTCTGAAAATATTTATGTAGATAAGCAATTCTAGGGAAATGCAACTCACATAGTTAAGAGTTTCTTCAGAGGAACCCATGGTATCCCTGTAATACAATACTGGTGTGACAAGGCTTCCGAGTTCTCTCTGATTCCATGTGAGTGTGCATCTAGATAAAAACATCCAGGGGAATGAAGGGAGGAGAAAGAGAGTCCCTGGTTAGCAATGTCCAGTGCAACATGTACACTCCCAGACCCACAATTCAGCAGCACCTTTTCATTTCTTATCTATCTGTCTTTTTGGTTCTTCCATGTGTCTGCGAAAAAAGATATCAGTGCTGCATATAGAGAGAGAAATACGGGCTTGCCTGAGGGCAAAGGAAGTATCTATCAGTGTTCATTATTTAAATTTCTCTTTTCTTTCTCTGATTTTCCGTCTTGCAATACCAAAAATATACCCATGTTAATTTCTGGTTGACTGTTTAGCTGTGTGACATAGCTAAGCATTCCTTTTGGAGGAATAAACTCTTAACTTGTTCTGAGTCAAACCCAATGGCTCAGTCTAATTGACTTGATTTCTATCCAAAGCACCTGTAGAGAGAACAGCATTACTGGCTTATAAAGTAATCAGCATCGTTCAGGCATCCATGTGCACATACATGTTGTCAGATTATTATCGCAAACCAGAGATTATCGTAAACTTCAGAATTTACAATTATCAACATGTCATTGATTCTTAGAATAATTGCTTACAGCAAAAAGAAATCATCATAAGAAGATGTACCGTTTTTCTTTAGCATCTAGGAGTCTCTTCATGGACATGTAAATGGAACAAGATTAACTATGCATGCACCAACATTAAATCCCATCTTTGCACAGGGAACTTGGAAAACTGTTAACTGTCAAAGTGTACATGCTCACGCACATTATGCTATAAATGCCAAAAAACTTGAGAATAATAAATACTTGGAAAACAAATTAAATACTCTTGTTCTCTCCACCGTTAGTAGCACATTACCAGAAACTGAAAAATGGTACTTCCTTATTGTTAAAATTTTTCTTTTACCTGACTGATGTTTACTCACCAGAACAAAATCCAGGTTTTCGTGTTATCTGTATGCAGTGGAACAGTAGGGGGAGCTCAACGCTTTTTTCCTGGTAAATCTCACAGAATCATGACTAGTTTCTCAGCATAAGCAGATATTTCCCCCATAAATACAAGAGGTTTGAATATGCAATGTAATCCAAAAGATAGCTAGAATTGTTCTCAGTATCCAACCTAAAATTTAACCGATTCTTCTGAAAATTTCCCAGTCTCTTCAAAGTTGTAGATCCATTAAACATTCTTTGGAGTGAAAAATTAACTTCTTGCAATCTCTTTAAATATATAACCACCAAAACAAAAACAAAATTTCAGAATATTTTTATTTAGATTCTATGTAAGGTAATGCAAAACCACAATTCAAAATATAACTGGATTAGGAAGCAGGCTAATAGAAACACAGCACCCTGACAGCCTGCTTCATAATTACACCCACACCAGGGTAATAAATGGATTTTATCCAAATATGTATTTAAACCCTCTTAGCACTCTATACAACTCTCTATGTATGTACAAAGCAGCATTATGTAAGTGTTGAAAAGTCTCTTTTCTCTACAGACAAATGAAACCAGTCATGTTATCCTTTTCYCTACTGATGAATTTCCATAATTCCCTCCAATATTATTATAGATTCACCGATCTTCCTTAAGAGAACAGAGCACTATCTAAAGCCAACGTTGAGTGCAGAGGAATTTGATTAATATATAGCAATCACTATACTACTACCATCAGCTGTTCGTCTCAGGCATGAGAATATTTTCCATTTCTGCCTAAGTGCAGGTTCACAAATCATCCCATACTGGCTTAGGCAACATACTATCTGGCTACCTTATGGTTATAACTAAAGTTATACAGCTAAAGTTATAACAATAGTTATAAACTGAGGCTTACAATACAACCCACATTTTTACTTCTGTATGTAACCGAGTGCCTCAATTCCTGCAGAAGCATCAAATGAAAGTCAATTATTTGCTATCTTCTAACTCAGTTTTCTCCACTATTTTAAATACATTTGCAGGAATCCTGCTTTCCTCAAGTATTTGTGATGGCTTTACATAAGACTTAAAGAGGACCATTTTTTCTTAGTACTACAGCTTTTCTAACGGATTCTCACATGAAGATAGAAAGTTACCTCCATTGTTACTGTACCTCCACTTAAAGGAAGACATTGATTAGTCGTTGTCTTAAGATCTTTCTCTGCACTCACTTTAAAACAATAAAGACTGGAAATGGTCTCCTGATGCACTTCTGTTACCATTTTATAAAATTATATTTAGCAATAAATTCACTTAATTGCCCATCCGAAAATGCAATTGACCAGGTCATAACTTTTATCTTTATGTCACTTATCACGCAGACACTTCCTTTTGTTTTTCATTAAGAGATTTGGTAGTAATGTGCAAAAGATATTGATGCTCCTATTAATACAAGATACAGCATATACAAAGCACAGGATTCATTACTGAAAGCTTCCAAATTCTTGCAGTGAGTCTGTGTTTGAATTGCATATTGAAAAGGCAATTTTAAGAAGTACTATTACACAAAAGGGAGTATTTATTTTCTGTTCATATTCACTGGAAAAATATCACATTGACTCATGATTTTACATACTCTAACACTATATATGGAAGTTCTGTGGAAAGAGGTATTTGCAGTTTCCTAGCCGTGAACTGTCAGTCTGCATTCACATACAAATCAATTTTTACACTGAATTTTCTCCATTTATATTCGTTTGTTTCTATGTTTGCTATCTTTTAAGACCACCAGGTGAAAATACATATACACATGTGAGAGAACTAAAGTGCATTGTCCCTTCAAATCTTTTGCTAATGGCAGACTCTCTTTGACTTACCGTGTTGAATGATACCTGAATCTGTAATGATAGTGTGTGGTGCCTACTGGAATTGCACCAAGAGTATCCAATTATTATTTACTCTGCTATGGAATTATTCAGGCAGAACAATATAGAAGTATTTTTTACTTCCGGTATTTACAGTTGCATAAAGTGCATTCTGTGCTCTAAGTACTTGATCCCAGCTGGAACACTTTGCTTGCACTGAAATACAAAAATATTTTTGAAGAACCCAAATCTTACTGCATACCCATCTTTTGAGTAACCATTGCTCAGGTAATTTAACTGAGGAAACGATATAATGCAAGATGATAATTTTTCATTTTACATACTAAACTTTAGTGTAAGGTTGTGAAAAGTGGCGTGCTTTGAT
Source organism: Phoebastria nigripes (assembly GCA_035582835.1). Lineage (NCBI taxonomy): Eukaryota > Metazoa > Chordata > Aves > Procellariiformes > Diomedeidae > Phoebastria > Phoebastria nigripes. Next base: position 186,868 of record JAYKAV010000911.1, on the reverse strand, counting down.
TTTGGATTCGTCTTCCATTATAAAATTATAGCCAATGAGATAGTTATCCATAGTTCTTCCAGTGACATACTTTGGATTGCAAAAAAATAACTTCAGCTGATACGCTCTTTGGATGATGGAATTATGAATAATACTTTCCAATTGGAAATACTAAAAGAACTACCTCTATCTGGGTACTGTGTAACTCTTGTCTCCCTGTCTTGTGACACAGAAAGAAATAAGGTGGGAATGATAGCCTAGAAGATTATTCCAACGGTTACACTATTGCTGAGGATGTATGATGAAATCAAAATTAGGTAGCATATACCCAAAGAGCAGACTGTAGGAGAAAAGTAAAGGTTAGACTAGGAAAAGAATGCTTGAGGTCTTAGATAAATAATCCAAACATCTAATGTCATTATACGTCACTTATAACCCAGCAAAGCATGAGATGTCCTACTGACTGCAAATGAACTAGACATTATACAAAGTCTCTATAGGTTAATAACTATGCATGACGAAATAGCTAAGAGTAACTTATTTCGGAGTTGCACAAAAATAGAAACCCCATAAAGAATAAAAGCTGCCATGTAAAAACTAATGCTAATTCAAGAAGCTGAAAGAAAAATGTGCTTGAATGTGAAGAACATAAGAAATAAGCATAAAAGGTATCTTGGCAGAAACGGCAGTATTCCTATGCTGCCAAAATACAGATTTATAATTTAGGTGACAGAGGTGAAAGAATAGTATCCCACAGACTACATCCTGGGAGGAACACTTTTCACAGACTTTGCTGAAACTTTTGGGAGGAGATTTTAATTTATGTAGTAAAAATAATAAAAATACAAATATGATAGCCTGGATACATAATCGGCATCCATTTTATGATAAAAACAGTAGATAAACAATAGGACAAAAGTCATCACAGAGACAGCAGGTGCTAATATTGAACACTTAAGTTGCTCTTTTTACTGAGCTGCTGTAATACTGTGGTATCAACTCATACTCTACAATCTAGTGATGCAATTTGTGTCATATTGCTATGTCAAATGTGTTTGTTTCGGGGCTGGAATTTATGATCCTGTTCCACCAGACCTGTGCAGACAACATAGGAACAGCTGGCTGATGCAGCTGATCCAGCAGCTTATTGCCATGGCTGCCCTGTGCCTACCAGCCATTTCCCTCGAGCAGGCTGGAAGGGTCATCTGAACCTTTGGGAAGCCAACGGTTAATGGCTTTAAACTAACGGCAAACTAACTCAGGAAAAAAAAACCAATAAAATAGGAACAGTTCCATGCAGAGTTTAGGAGTTAAATCAGCTGGTGAGGGCCAGGGCCGGCAGAAGAGAGGGCTGAGAGTGAGATGGTGCAGCGCAGGGGAGGGAACTGCAGGGTGACGGAAGGCAGAAGTCTTCCTCTGCCTCTTCTGTCCCACTTGCTTGCACTGTCAGCACCAGGGCCTGCTGCCCATGGCGGCCATCTCACCCACAGGGCCTGCTGCCCGCAGCAGCCATCTCACCGACCAAGTGTGCTGCTGGCAGGAGCCATCTCACCCACAGCGCCTAGCAGGGGGCCTCTGTGTCACTCCTGTCCCTGCAGCTGTCATGGCACCTTCCCTCCCCTTCAGCCTCCGTCTGCCCTCTCCAGCCGGAGGAAGAATAAGCTCTGGACAAGACTTCATCCAGCCCCGGGCTCAACCTACCACTCGTCAGCACAGACATCTGGAGAGAAATAGCAGGCCACGAGGTGTTACTGTACGGAGAATTTTCTCTCATCCCCGAAGGGCGGTTTCTGGAAGCGGCCGTGCGGCACAGGAAGGCGGCATGTCGACGCGCCCTGTTTTGCGGCGGGGCAGACCCAGCGCTGCGGTGGGGCCGGACAGCCCAAGAGGTGCCGCTCCCCGCGCAACGGCAAGGAGCCGCGGCCCTCACCGCGCCGGGGGCAGGCGCCGAAACGCAGCGATGCTGACACCCCCAGGGCCCCCGACCCAGGGCCGGAGCGGAAATCACCATTTCCGCTCCGCAGCACGAAGGAGCAGGAAACGGGCAGCGCCGCCCGCCCGCTGCCCCCGGCCCTCCGTGTCCCCCGGCCGCGGCTGCGCGGGCTCGCCGGCAGCCGGGCAGCGCGCCTTCCGGCCGGCAGGGGGCGCCGCTGCTGCGCCGCGGAGCGGGCGGGAGCCCCCCGGGCCCTGCGAGAAGCGGCCGGGGCAGGGCGTGGGCCCTGCGAGGGGCGCGACGGCACCGCCCGGCTGGTTCTGCCTGAACGGCCGCTGCGTCCCTGCGTGCAAGCGGGGACGTTGTAGTGGGGGATAAACGTTCCTCGAGAAGTGAACTCTCCCGTTAGTTTTACACACACGCATGCACTCTTACATACGTGCACCAACTTCCTTCTTCGGCATGCTCCGCAGAGCCATAAAGGTGCGTAGGGTGCAGCTGTGCTGCAATGGAGTCCAGCTCTGCACACCACATATGAGGCCATGCCTGGCAAGCAACGCCTTGCTGATCGCCTCTCTTCCAGTTCGTTTTCTTTCCGCCTCGCATTGCCAGGGCGGGACAGGGCGTTGCACCGCCACCAACTGGGGCTGCGGCAAGGGCTACAGTTCAGAGTTCCCACTGGAATTTTGTAAGCTTTGGCAAACACCTGAAACTAGGTGTTAATAAAGGCGAGTCATAAAGAAAAAGGACTCTCTGGTACTTAAGACGGCAAAGGAAAACATGAAACAATGCTGAAGCTTTTGATAGCGTGCTGTATTATGCTATAATGTGCATGGTGTGCACGGCAGCGACGCTACACATACCGTAGTTCTCTACAGAACATCCCTCCACTGATGTTGATAGGAAAAATTAGTAGGATCAAGAAAGCATTTGAAGAACAAAAGAGTATCAAACAATTATTGCACTTTTTCAGAAATGTCATCAATAAGAACCTCGATATGCAAATAGTCAAAAGGAAATAAATTTTTAAAAATTCACAATAAATCAAATGAACAAATAGGGTTTTTTAACCCTTCCCTAGACATTAGTCTGTAGGTACAGACCTTAGCAGACAGCTGTTACTTTGAAATATGTAACACTGGGAAACTTTCAGAAGGTGATCTGTCAAAACAACACATACTGGAACAAACTGATTATATCAGTTGAAGGAAATTGCAAATACTGGATGTTATTCATTTAACACTAGAGAACCAGCAGATACAATGTGTTTGTTGTTCTAAAAAAAAAACCAAACAAAAACCCGATTAGGATTGCATACTGGAAGGATAATTTTCTCTACGCAGACATACTGATGGCCTCTAAATTAACTGTAAGTACTCACAAACAAGACTGAGATGTACTTGTGCATGGCACCATGAAAACGTCTTCCTAATGCACAATGGCAATCAAAAAGCACTTGCAAGATACTCCATTGCTTAAGATGGGATGCTGACTAACTACAAAAATCCTGTGATGTTGCTATACACGATCTGCTGTTTTACTGTCATGCGAGTACCAAGTTCAGATACTGTTTGGAATCTGTCAAAACATCACAGAGAACGTATCTCAAGCAGAAGAGACAGAGGAGAGTGACAATAAATATCTTCAGGCATATGGAAGGAAGACATTAAAAACTGGGATAGATTAGTGCAGAGAATGATATGGAGATGATAAAACTGCGCGGTGGTTTCCCAATCTTTCCTGGCTTCTGAGGAAGAATACTGAAGATGCAGTGTGTTTAACATCATACTTTGCTCCCTCTGTCAGTCTCACTTTTAACTTTTAATTTCCTGTGGCAGTAAGCAGCATTAAAACGTCTCACAGGCAACGGGTTGCTATAAGCCATGCACTGGAGACTACCTGGATAGAGGAATAGGAGATTATTAATGCTACAGGGGAGGCTTACCAGGAAGTATCTGTCCAGGATTAGGTAACAGTATGGATAGTATCAATGGATAATAATTATCTGTATGGGCAATAATGGTGTCTGTCATTTACTGATAGTTCTTAGGATAAAATATTTATAAAGGACACTTCATGTTTCAAAACAAAAGCCAACCATTATGGAGATGAGGGCTGGAAAGAAATTTCCTCGTAGGTTTATTATCATGTAATTGTCCATAATGGGGGTTCTTCTGACTTCCACTAAGTCACAAAGCAAATGGGTAAAACAGTGTGTAATGGCTATCTGCTGATGCCAGATTCAGGACTAGATAACTCATATATTAAAAATCTGAAGATATTTATTCAGTGGAGATTTAAAACCCAATGATGTCAATGGGAGCGGTACATACAGATTAAATTCACGGTCCCTGGGGTGTCTTTTCTCGTTAAATATGCAAAATTAAATGACAGTTCTGCATTTGAGGTACACACTGTGTTCATGCCTTCTACACTGAGCATATAAAATACTTGGTTAAGAAAGTTGCATCAGACTTCATCTACTGGGGAATGTTACAATATTGTCTGAGGCATGTAGTTTTCAATAGAACTGCTGTGCCCACAATTTGTGGGGGGATTTTGATACAGTTCACCCGAAGGTCGCAAATTCATCAACCCATTCATACCCTTTCTTTAGACATGATGCCAGAAGATGGTTGCTGTGGACTTGAACTCCATGTACGAGTGTTCTAGGCACAAAACAGTTGCACATCCATCGAGTATCTCTCGTGACCTGTACCATGCACCCATCTTCACCCTTTTGGGCCATGGCATTTAGAAGAAAACTCTGGTATGTTAAGAATTAATTTCATGAAGAAATTTTTTCCCTCCCTTTCATTACTTATTCGCTTACTTATACGTAAGCCGTCCCTGTAATTCAATCTTTAGAAATCTTTATTGGATTTAATATTAATGCCTTAATCTGGGACCAAAAGATGCATAGATAAATACATAATATACCTACATACATACAGGTTTTAAAACAGAGAAGATGGTTTGAATGAAATATAATTTTTTATTAATAACTAGGATTACACAATTTTGACTAAACCTCATGTATTAATTTACTGGAATAAAGAAATGTAATTATAAAAAAGATTCCAAGTTCTATTAACTGTTTTTGTACATTATACATGAAAATACTATGTAGATCTATGTGGAAATCATGCATTTTTTAAAGTAATGAAAAAATTTTTCATGCTTTAAAAATTGATTGACTATTATTTTCCTGAATATTTTATTCTCGTTTTTTAGTTCCCTCCTAGTCTTACGCCTTATGGCGGACCCTACTTAATTCATCTTATCCGTACATATGAAGAATTTTAAGAAAGAGCACATGAATTTCAAAACAGATATCAAGAAGTGCTGGAGAAGACATCACACCCGAAGCTAGAAGACGGAGAGCGATGCGCCCCTCTCCCCACTTCATAGGCTAGTACGAGTTTCCCAGCAGATTTTGCAACATTCCCAGATCAAATAGTTTAATATGGAGGCAGGCAAACGAAGGGCAGGTGTGCGAATTCTGCAAGGAGCTTATGAACCCACAAAACCAGAAGCTGCGCCAACAGGTCCCGTCCATCACCCTGGGGGCTACTGGAGCCTACCTGAGGACAGCCGGACCGGCACTGGCGAGCGAGGCCGGGGCTGGGGCAAGGGGTGGCAGTTACCAGCGTTGGCCGAATAGCGGTTACAACGGCGGAATACAACACGCAGTGAGCGTTATCGGTTCCTTCCAGTCAGGCGGGGAAGTGTCCCACCGGTCTTGCGGCAAACGTCTTTGCTTTCCCCTGCACATGACAGAGCCGCTCAGGCAGGCTGTCCGGACTGCGGGCGTAAAAACTTACTAGTGCCTGGCGGTGTACGCTGTCCCGCTTTGCGATTCCATTCCGGCTGAAGGTGGAGAAGGTACTTCTCCCCTCCCTTTCCCTTCCCTCCTGTCGGCTGTCACGTTTCCCCCCCGGCCCTGCCAAGCCAAGCCATCTCTTCTAGGACGGGCACGGAATAAAAATGTGTGTCCCCGACTGAAAACAAAGGAAGCGAAAGCAAACACAACGCCTGGCGCTAGGGAAAGCTCTGCCCTGCAGGACGAACCGGAGCAGGCTGCGTTCCTCGCGGCCATTTGGTGTGAGAAACCGCCCGATCTCTCCCCCCACCTCCCCTCCCCTGCCCTGCCCTCCGCCACCGCCGCAGGGCGGGCGGGGGCGGCCTTCGGGCGCCGGGCCCGGCTGGGGGCGGGGGGCGCTATCCCGGGGGGGCCCGGCTCCCCCGGCCGCTCGCCCCAGCGTGCGGCGGCGCGGGGGGAGAGCGGGAGAGGCGGCGGGAGGGACGGTCCGCCATATTTCTGTCTCACCACGCCCGCGGAGCCGAGCCATTGAAAAGCCGGGCGAGCCCGGCCCCTGCCTGCCTGCTCGCCTCCTCTTCCTCCCCGGCGGCTCCCGGCCACCCGCCCCCTCTCTCGTCCGTACTGGCAGGGCAGGGGCGAGCCGCGGCAGCTCTCCGGCAGCGGCTCTCCCCGCCAGAGGGGCGAGCGGCCGCCCCGCCGGGAAGGAGGGTCGGCCGTGAGGACGCTCTTCCCGCCGGGCGCGCGCCGAGGTCGCCGGGCAGCGGCGGGCTCGCCCACCCCGCAGGAGCTGGGCTCCCGCTCTAGGGCGCGGGGAGCGGCGGGGAAATGTGTGTGCGGAGGGGGGGAGGGATTAGCGGGCATTAGCATTTCCACAGGGGGTGGGGTGGTCGCGTCGGAGGGCGGTGGGGGTGTCGTCCGCCAGGGACGCTCGGGGACCGCGTTGGCTGCGGGCGGCGGCGAGGAAGGGGGAGCAGCAGGGTGAGGGGCGGCGGTGGCGAGCGGCTCGGCTCGGCTGGGTAGCGCTGCTGCCGCCGCGGTGGATGTTTCCATGTTGTTTGGTGCATGATTTAGAGGAGAGGAGGAGTTGGCAGCGGCGGGTGTCAGCGGCAGGGAGCGGGGATCCGCGCCGCCAGGGGCCCTGCCTCTTTCTCTTCGCCCCTGTGTGGCATCGAGGCAGCTTCCTGCCCTTGCCCTGCGGCGCCCGGCGGGGGCTCCCGGGCAGAGAGCGCCTGTGCCCCCCGGGGCCGGTGCGGCGGCGGCGGAGTGTGTGTGTGTGCGTGCGATTTTAGGGGGGGTGGGGGTTGTGTCTGAACCAGTTAGGAAGAATGACTCTGGAGTCCATCATGGCGTGCTGCCTGAGCGAGGAAGCCAAGGAAGCCCGGCGGATCAACGACGAGATCGAGCGGCAGCTGCGCCGGGACAAGCGGGACGCCCGCCGGGAGCTGAAGCTGCTGCTGCTGGGTGAGTGCGGGCTGCCGCCGCCCGGCTCGGCCC